>JAOWBH010161082.1:0-11289 GCA_028566215.1 Silene coronaria
ATAGAGATGGTAGTTAGATGAGTTGTATTTTATATTCATACATGTTGTTGTAATCACTAACTTGTATTATATATATATAAAATGTTCTTTGAATTGGAGTTTTGAAACACTACCTCAGGCACCGAGATGGTGACACCTTCGATTATCTTGGTCAGATAATTGGGGGTGTTACAATTATAACATGAGAATGAAAAATTGTTGGTATAAACATGTTTTATATGTTGAAATTCATGTTTCATTAGACAGTTTGCATATTTGGTATATTATGTTGCATATTGTATTGTATAATTGTGGTGGATGTTAGAGGTTGTTGGTGGAGTGGTGGTTGTGACATAACGATTGTTGACAAGACGTACGCTTGGGTCTCTTATTAGAGTTTCCCACTCTAATAGAGATGTGCACATTAATGACTTGAGTACGGAGGGAATTGTGTTGCGTCACAATGCCTGGCAGGGGTTCAGGTAGTTCCTGGACTCGGTACTACGAGTGTATCCCGAGTACCTTTTTACGGACTGTAGTCTAGCTGTTTGGTGGTGGTACTGCAGTACCGTCATCGGTTTGTGGGTACCATGGAAGTGTCTCTGGTACCGGTGTGTTCGTGGTGAAGTGGCGGTGTTGGATACTTGCGACTGTGCATTTATGTTTGCATTTCATGTCCATGTTTACATGTTTTTCCATGTTTGATTGTATTATTGAAACTGACCGTTAATGGCTATGAGTAAATTGTCACCTTTTTTAACTAGGGTGGCCTGTGTTGATCCATTTGATATATCTGACCATATGCGGAGTAGTCTGTTTTATAGGTTTAGATGTGGCAAGGATCGGGATATGAGCAGTGCTACGGATAGTTGGAGTTAGATAACATAGTCACTTACTCACTTGGTAGATGACATAGACTTTAGTCGAGTTGTATTTTATTATTCATTTGTTGTTATTCATGTAATTCACTACATGTTATTTATATAAAATGTTATTTAATTAGAGTTTTGAAACACTACATCGGGAAACCGAGATGGTAACGCCTTTAATTACCATGGTCGGGTAATTGGAGGTGTTACAAAGTGGTATCAGAACGACGATTTGGGCACCTGGACCAATGAACCAAAATGAATCTCGTGTCAAATAAAATGAACCCAGTATAAGTACGAAAGGAGAACGGCTTTGGAGTGGGTTGACACCCTTATTCCAAATCTAGGCTCCATTGCCTTGACCAGTAAACTACAGAATAGCTATGGCTGAACGCTATGTGAAACGTAATGTGAATATATGTGCACTATGATGAGTTATTGAATCCCTTGTATGATGAATTGTATGGAATGCAGTGAATGCGAATATAGAAGTTTGAATGACTGATTTGATATGTGAAAGTATGATGTGTTTGCAATTAGATGTTGAATGTTAGATTATTGCAATGAGCACATTTTTCTTTCCTTAACATTATAATACCGTATATATGCGTAATGGATGCTATTACTCCTTTTAGAGTGTGATCTAATAGCTATTATTAGTTCCTATTCGTTAGTATAGGGTAGCGTGTCGGAGACGGTAAGTTTAGTGACGCGTGTGATCTAACCCGGTACGAGTCACCGAAAGGCGGTGGATCCCGAACCTTAATCTTTTGTTGCAGGGATGACACCTTTTGATTCTAGTCAAAAATTGCAAGCCATGAGGGAAGCACCTAACCGAGTGCGAGCTAACACTAGGCCGAGTACCAGGCTCTCGACCGAGCACTCAACCGAGTGGACCAATTTCCAGAAAACTGGAATGTTTCTGAAAAATAAGCACTCGACTGAGTGGGAAGGACACTCGACTGAGTGGGCTCGGCACTCGACCGAGTGCCACTGCTGGGCAACAATTTTCGCGAAAAATCTACCCTCATCTTCTTCATTCCTTCATCATTATTCACAACTCCAACACCAAAATTTCTCTAAAAATCTTTCTAAAAATCCGTTGTTGCATTTTGTTACTTGGAGTCAAGATTTCTACCACATTCCTTCCTACTAATCTTTACTAATTACGCAATGCAAGTATTTTTCTCTTTTCTTTAATTTATTCCCCAATTTGATTTTCTTTAGATCTACTCTAATTTTTTCAAGTTTCACTAATTATTTGCATGTTTATGTTCAATTTATGTTAGTAATCAACCTTCTAAATCATTATTGAAGTTAAAAATAAAAAATTTCATGTTAAAATTTTTACTCAAATTAGCTTAAACAAAATTAGGGTTACGAGGTGAAATTTGTGATTTTTTTTACTTAAAAACATAGTTTAATTGTTCTAAAAAACTTTAATCATTGTTAGTTATGTTAAAATCTTGTCTTACATTTGAGATTTGGTTCTAAAAGCCCATCTATAATTTTCGAAAAATGTAACATTCATGCCTAAATTTTGTTTTTTCATGTTTAAAACTTAGTCTAATTGTTCCATAAGGCTCAAATCTTTGTTAATGATGTTAGGTGTGGTCTTAAATTGAAGATTTTAACTTGAAATTTTCTCAAAAATTCCGAAAAATCCAACTTCTTATTCCCAAACTTTGATTTTGGCACCTGAAACATGGTTTAATTGTTTTAAGAAAGCTTAAGCATTATTTTTTTTTTGGTAACTTCTGAGCTTTATTAATAAAATTGATCATCATTACATCATTTAATTACATAGCATTTGATCACTAAGAAACCAATCAAATTAAAATATTAAGCTTATACAACCAAGTCCTATCACTATGCTTAACTGGACCTTACAACATCATTTTGACCCGAGCATGCACCAGTTCTTTGAATTTAGTCACAATCCTCTCAGGCTTAGTAACCTTCAAATCCATTATGCATTTGTTCCTCTTCAGCCAAATGCTATACCAGCAGACTGCTTTAGTTATTATACACACCTTCTGCTGCAAATCTGTATGCTCTGCACCATCAGTAGCCAAGGTAATCTGTAGCCATTCCTCAATCTGCTCCTGAATCTTACTTTCATACTTGCAGTCTAAAAATAAATGCTTATGTGTCTCCAGACCATCCTCACAGATTATACATCGATTGCTATCATAAATATACAATCAGTGTAACTTCTCCCTAGTATTGAGAGCCTTCTGATGAATCAACCAACTGATAATAGAATGCTTTGGTAGACACCATCTCTCTCATACATCCTTACGCCACATTATAGGTGGGTGCACCCCCTGCAACATGCTATACCCAGACGGTATATTATATCCCTTAGTATCATGAACTCATTGGTTATTCACATAACCATCAGACAACAACTACTTAACTTTACAAATGTTTCTCCAGTTCCAATTAGAGTCTGGAGGAGGTTTATACCCATGTCAATCTTGCCCCTTTAAATAGATATGATTAACCCATTGCACCTAGAGTCTGTCTGCACTAGTATACACCCAATTAACCAAATTTCCAACACTTTCTCTATTCCAATTCTCGGCTTCTTTGACTCCCAAACCTTCTTCTTGCTTAGTACAACATACTTTATGCCATGCCACTAATGGAACTATCTGATATTCAGTACCACCATCCCAAAAATAGCATTTGCATATAGCTTCAATTCTTTTAATCACTGCTTTAGGAATCAGAAAGATTGACCCCTAGCAATTATGCAGGGTGTTTAGGATAGCATTAACTATGATCAATCTCTCAACATAACTCAGTTTTCTTTCCTCTGTACTCCTTACTCTTGCCACAATCTTCTCTACCAATATAAGACAGTCCTGTTTAGTGAATCTTCGAGGTTGTATAAGAATTCCAAGGTATTTAAATGGCAATCCTCCATCTCTGAACCAGAGACCTTAAATATATCATCTTTGAGCTCATCAGCTGCCCCTCTAAATACTACTTCAGACTTAGCAGCATTGACTTTCAGTCCATAAGTAGCCGAGAAAATGGAGAAGGCTCTAAGGATCAAAATAATAGACTTTACATCCCCTTTACAAAACAATAACAAGTCATCTGCAAATAAGAGATGGTTAAGCTTTAAAGTACCACAAAGAGGATGGAATCTAAAAAACCATCTATGAGTTGCAAACTCTAAGACCCTGGAGAGGTACTCCATACAAATAGTAAACAACAAGGGAGAGATAGGATCTCCTTGCCTCAATCCTCTCTTCCCCTTGAAATAATCAAACTTCACACCATTAAGATTAAGAGAGAAAGAGGTAGTATTCACACAAGTCATAATGAGCTTCTTACAATTCTCAGGAAACTTCAGAGCCTCTAACATTTGCTCAAGTAACCCCAATTTAATAGTATCATAAGCTTTCTGGAGATCCAACTTGAACATACATCTAGGTGACACCTTACTTTTGTTTTAAAGCATGACCAGGTCTTGGCAAATTAAAATATTTTCCAAAACGCTTCTCCCATGTATAAATGCTCCTTGGTTCCTACTGATTATGTCAGGCAATATCAAAGCCAATCTTGTACATAGTATCTTAAAAATAGTCATATAGATCCCATTACAGCAAGAGATAGGTTTAAAGTGCTTTACACTAGTAGGCCTATCAATCTTTGGAACTAAAGTGACAAGAGAGGCATTAATTTGGTTCAAAAGTTTTTCGGTCTCAAAAAAATTTATAATAGCAACACATAGTTCTCCCCCAATAATATCCCAAGCATCTCTATAGAACTGTCTGGTGTAAACATCAGGTCCAAGTGATTTGCCCTTGGGAATACTGAACAAGCAACTCTTCACCTCATCAGCTGTCACTGGTCTATTTAAGATTTCTCAATGTTCTACAGTACAACACTTCCCCCTTCTGACTATATTGATATTATCCACCTTAGTACTAGTTTGAGAGCCCAGTAAATCCATATAGTATTGTAAGAATGCATTCTGTATATGTTCCCCTTCAGTACTATGCTTCCCAAACTGATCTTCTATTGTCATCACTTTGTTTTGCAGCATCCTCTTCTTTATAGAATTATGAAAATAGGAAGTATTAATATCTCCCTCCAATGACCATTGAATTTTTCCCATCTGAATAAGGAAGCTATCCCTAGCTAATAATAGCTCCTTTAGCTCCTGAGCTACATCATGTTCTTGTTGTATTAGCTCAATATTGTCTGGGGATTCAACTAGCTCTTTTTGAATTTTTTCCAACAAAATTATAGTAATCTTATAGTTATTCTCCACATTATAATAACAACAGGTTTGAGCTCTTTCAATTTCTTAACAATTTGAAACATTTTGGTGCCATAACTCTTCTTATTCCAAACAGTCTTCACACATTCAGAGAACAATTCAGACTAGCCCCACATATTAAAGTACTTGAAACATCTTCTACCACTTAGATCACTCTTTTTATCAGCTACTGTGCATGGACAATGATCAAACAGGTCTTCTGGGTGAAAGTGAGCCATATAATATCCAAACTTCTCCATCCATTCAAAGTTCCGCATAACCTTATCTAATATGCTATACACTCCATCCACAAAATCCTGCATATTTGACCATGTGAAAAGAGCTCCAGTTGCATTCATATCCTCCATACAACATAAGGAAACACACTCGTGGAACTGTTCCATTACCATTTCAGTAGAATTCCCCCCTAGTCTTTCAACTGGTGATAGAACAGTATTAAAATCCCCAGCCCATAGCCAAGGTTCAGTACACTTCTTAGCTTCCTTTTTAACAAAATTCCATAACTTGTGTCTCTCATACACCCCATTGTGAGCATAAATCATAGTAAGCAAAAATAATTAATCATTTCTTGGCTCCACCCTCATGTGAATATGTTGAGCACTGTAGAAGATAAACTGAACAGTGAAACAATCTGGTTTCCACAAAACCCAGATCCTCCCCCATTTATGCCAGCTACAATTAGTAGAAATACTCCACCCTTCACACAGAGTTATATTCTTCTTCAATAAAGTACTAGGTTTAATTTTTGTTTCTAGTAGACCAAATAATCCTACTATATTATTCTGCATAAACCACTTCACCACTTTTTGTTTATTTACATCATTGAGGCCTCTTACATTCCAAAAACCCAAGCTATGCATTGAGATTTAGGTTAAGGGGATCCTTACCACTTTGCTCCACCCCCTCTTGTGGAGTAGAAAGCCTATTCAAATCCTCCATAAAAGTATATGGCGCAACACTTCCAGGAGCTCTACTTCCTGCAGACCCTCCCTGCTTGTTCATGCTCATAATCTGTCATGCAAGATTAGATTTGATAGTTCTAGCCAAAGGAGGAAACACTTCAGGTGTAAAAAGAGGATTAGGTAGCTCAGATACAGGTGCCACAACCTCCTGGACAGGTCTCCAAACCTTTTGAGGTTTACTCTGCTGCTTAATTTTTAGTCTGGGGTTTAGGAGAAGCCCTCTTACATTTTTCCTTCTCATGTCCCAGACCTTGACATTGCCCACAAGTAACTGGTCTCCATTCATACTCAACATTCACCCCTATTACTTTCCCAGTCTCATCTAGAAAGTGCACTATGTCAAGCAATTTCTAATCCATCTTTAGTTCCACCATAACCCTAGCATAGCTCATTCTAGTTTTGTTAGTAGTGGCCCTATCCCTCTGCACAAACGTACCAACTAAACTAGCTATCATAGGTAAACAGTCACCCCAGAATTTAATAGGAATTCCAGAGAGTTTCACCCATACAGGAACTTCCTCCTTAATCAAATCAACATCCACATCCCATGATTTAATAATAATAAGCTTATTGTCAAACATATAATGTCCAAATGATAGAATTGCTTCCTTATTCTTATATTTCTTAAAACGAACAAGAAAAATCCATTATCCATAAAAGAAATCCTATCAATATCAAATTTGTCCCATATTCTGTAAATAAACTCCTCTATTACTTCCCATGGAGGGTTATCACCAAGTATATAACAATAGACTGAGTTATTCCAGAACTCTACCTCATTACGAACATCCTCACGAGTAAACTAAAGCAGGTCACATAGCTTCTCATCCACTTCGATAATTTCCTGGAATATTCCTTCCATCTTTCCTCAACGTCTAACCAACCTGATTTTGCTCCTCATCATTGACATTTAGATTCAAGATAGGAATCCCATTTAGTTCCCCCATCGTCTTAGTTTGACGTGTATTAGCCGAAGTAGGACCCTTGGAATCTGAGACTTGAGTATTTTGTACCACCACCATTTCATTGACAATAGTCTCCTTCTGCTTATTATTCCCAAGAGTAGATTTTTTTGTATTTTTTGTTTTTGTTCGAGAAGAAGACGGATCTAAGGGAGAGAATTGATTGTCACTAAAAGTCATTATCGCCATTAATTTTTTTTTTGTGTTTTTCTGTGCTTTTTTTTGTGAAACGGAAAACTAGGTCACCAATTCAGAGCATTTTCTCTTTCTATCTCTAGCCATTATTTTATAAGCTTAAGCATTGTTAGTTGTGCAATGTGTTGTCCAAAATTTGAAGGAAAATTTTGTCAAACTTACCCATGAGTTTTAAAAATTTTAAAGGGTGATGCCAAGCTTTTGATTTTGTGTTTAGGACATGGCTTACTTGCTTCCTAAAACGTAAATTTTGATAAGAACGCGTTGTATTGTCTAAAAACGGAAATTAAGTCTTGAAATTTATGATAATTTTCGACTTTTCCATATTACATTTATTGAGTGCGCCAAAAGTTTTGAATAACCACTGGAAATGTTGTAAGTGTTGGATAATTGCATAAGAACTTCACTTTACCGAAAGTATTTGTAACTTAAATAAGCTTTTGGTTGAATGAATTTGAAGGAAACTATATGTCAAATTTTCAACTCATGTTATGGTTAGTAGTCTAAAAGTGTTGAAGGATTCCCAAGTTGTTTCATTATTTGTCTCATAATTCTTATATTCTATTCGGACCACTTGTGTATAATCGGTTTTGTAGCATGCCAAGGAACGCGAGGAACACTTGTGCTAGAAAAGTGCAACTAGAGCAAGCAGCACCTCCCAGTGATGAATGAAGGGTTCTGTAATGATTTTCAACGAATTTGAATTACAGAATTTCCAAGATCTCATGCATGTTAAGTATCAAGATTAAACAAAAAAGGGTCATTAACAAACTTACTTGAATGCGGAAGAAATTCAATAAGATGCTAATAATAAGAAGTATAATAAAACCAAAATCGCAGCTTCTTGAATACGAATATAATCCATGTGAGACCGTCTCACGATAATGCCCTAGATGTTGCGCCTCTACCATTATCCACACAGTATGAGTGTGTATGCTAGTACAAACTTAAGGGAAAATCTCTTCTCTTTTACTTCCATGAGATTTTTGTCTATCAGAAAAACTGATCATCAAAATCTCCCTTTATATCTCAATATATAGGGATTTCAATGAGAATCCTAGACCATCTAGAATAAGGAAAATTTAATAGAATAATCTTTTATTATTCTTATTATCTTTATAATTAATCCGTTATAACATTGCCCAAAACTCATCTGGTGTGCGACCCTGTAGGACCGACTAAAACTACCCGAATCCTAACCCATTTAGGACTTGGACTACAAGCGACTCCTAGAAGAACATTGTAGGCACATAGTATTAATTAGTTATACTACGGACATATGGGCAAACTAACACCTTCAGTCTCCCACTTGCACTTATGTCTTATAAAGCACCATAATCTCTTTGCTTCTATCTCTTCAGATGAGAATAGGGTAGTTAAAGTGTAATCCCTATAAATCTCTACCTATTTTCTCGAATCTTCGAGCTAAATTGTTACAACAGACAACTGAATTTCACCTCGTCTGGGCACGGCCATGCACTTACACAATTCACACTCTTCGAGAGGCCGAAGAAGATAAAATCCTTTCACTTAAGAGAATAAAATCCCTTTTTGTCAAACCACATCCTACCACATGTTCTATGACAAGTCCAACCACCACCTTTATAGCCACCAGTCACGGTTGACGTTTGATGATGTCAAAACTAGCACTTCACATGTACTGAAGAGTCAAAGACTTAGGTCTAAAGACTATCAAATGATGAAAATAAAATTTGTTGACATAAAGCTAAACCTTAACAATGTTCTTTGATGGGTCAGTCTAATACATATTCCCAACGTTTATCCATGTGCCTGGTTTGATATCTGAATATCATGACTTACGGAACATAGTCATCAAACAACTCACACACTAATCATTATGAGGAATAAGTGTCCCTTTCACTATGCCTTGATTAGAGACTTATATAAATACATTATCTTATAAAATAGAGTTCCATAACCAAGTCACGCACTTGGTGATCTATTTAAACAATGTATACTATTTCAGGACAATAATTCAATTATACGATAATTAAATGCAAAAACAATCAATTTATCATATAACATAAATATGTAATATAAACATATCAATCCTATCGAATATAACCTCCCACTGGAATAAACACCTCTTAGTAGTACCAAGACCACTCGCTAATGCGTCTTATACAAATCGCAGTGCTATGAATTTTCATGTTATAGTTGCGAAAGAGGTTTATACGGGACATGCAAATATTGCGTCGGTTATTATCTAATTAGTTGTGTATATGTTTGATTTTCAAACCATACACACTATTTGATGCTTCATAAGCAAAAGGTACTCATTTTAGTTGTAAAATTAGTCATAGTGACGCACTTAAAACCATTTCAATACGCAATTACTTTCATTTAAACAAAATGTGTCCAGATTATAATCGGGAACCATACATGTCTAATTGAAATAATTGAGATCATGTAACTAGCTTACAATGATTATTTCACATGTTGTTCATAATAGTCATCATGATTAGATTGGTGTCCACTCGTCATACGAATACATAATAAACAACATCTTTGCAAATAAGTCTCATTGTGACAACAATATGTTATTTCCTTTATACGTATGTCATTTACATACCAAACCATATAAGCAAGTTATACTCCCATAATTTTCATGTACGCATAAAATTATCCTCGTCTCAAATAACTTAAAACTATTTTGAGTCATATTATTGAGATCAATGATTCTAATCTCCGAATATTCGTTTCAATCCACAAATGGAATATTAAAACTTTCTCACATGCCTAGCGCACTTTAATAACATGAATCTCAAGATGTGTCTGACACAACTTTTTTTTTTTTGCATATTCCCATTATGGAAAGTTACATTATTCACGTATACCTGTCAAATCTCATTTCATAGATGCTGACATTTTCTAGAAGAATCCAAACACTATATGGTTATGACACCATCAGGTGTTCAACCAAAATTCATTCTTTGAAATGACACATTAAGCTATTTGGATTCATGACCTCATCCCATTTTCCACTCTTAGAGTTGGTGTCCATTATTGCTTCCTTAAAGGTCAAACTTATGCGGGGCTTATTCACAGGTGATACATCCATGACTCTTCGTGAATCTTAGCCATCTCCATCAACATTTGATGAAATTCCTATGAGTCTTGACCTTTTCAAGATTATTCAACTCCCACTATTTCTTTAGAGACAACATTTCCATTAAGAATCATTTTAAGTAACAAACTCTTTGTAATTGAATAGGACATAGAATTAACATCCATCCTACCTTAGGAAAATCCCATAAAGTACATGTCAAATTTGAGTCTAAATTTCAGAAAACTATTTTTCTTAAAAGTTTTAAAGATCTCAAATATCAAGAAAATATTATTTAGGAAAAATTCCAATGACATATCTTATATGTAATGTATCTTCACGAACTTAGATAGAAAAATTTTTAAAATTGTGTACCTATATACTTTTGAACGCATAACTCCAAAAATGACTACATCTGCCTGACTCATCATAGACAAAACCATATCAAAATAGGGTTCTTCTTCTCTTATAAGATATAACATTCCACAATCATTAAGAAAAATAGCACCATCAAACTAAATATAGTATGATATTTCTCATTTAGGGCGAACCACACAGTTATATCTTTGAGACATTCCCAAAACGATTTTTTTAACGCGTGCTCTAAGGACACATGTTAATTATACATTATCCAAATAATACCAACCCATAATTAACTGTTTCCATTTAACTCTAACAAATTGCCTAGTTTAAATTGTTTATTTTTCTCTCACCACCCTTATATAATAAGGAAATTATCTCCTTCTATTTTTTAATAGCCATAATCCATGTCAATTATCTTCTTTCTTCTTTCATTCGAATTAATTTGATTCCCATCAGTTGCCATTGATTGCTCGTCGATCCCCGAAACACACTTTCAAGACGATTCACTATACTTGGCTGCCAGTTAATTTGTTTATTTTTAGGGCATTATGCATCGGGAAAGCCAAAGGAAACCGTAGGACAAGCCTTATGG
>JAOWBH010161101.1:0-11285 GCA_028566215.1 Silene coronaria
AAGTATTAATATATTATTATTATAAGCTAGGTAAGCCTCCACTAGAACACCCTTCCCCAAACAACCCAACTCCATACGCCAAAACCGAGTACCCGACCCAAGGTCGGTCCAATCCCGAGTCAATTCTATTATTTCCGTCTCACCTAATCCAATATACCATTTAGCCAACACAATCCAATAACTAATTACTTAACTTAATAAAACATACCATTTAACATTTATTAACATTTATTGATCGTTGACTAGCCTTTGACCGATTATTAAAATACGAGGTATTACACATAAAGATCTATTTTGTAAATGACTAAAAAAATATGAATATAATATTAGTATGACTAATTTTATAGGTATATGAAACCTAACAGTTATAAAATGAATTTATTAACTTTGTGATTAAAATTTTATTAAAACATAGATTTTATGACATACTCAATTTTTTGATTAATTTTGCAGTTTAACTTTTTTATCATATAAAAAATAAGGTAAAATATGAAAAAAAAATTAAAGCATAAATTTTGAATGAATAAATAATACAATAAAAAGTAAAAACTCTATAAATACGGTGCATTTGTTGCACGAGATCTATACTAGTATGCCATTAACCAAACACTTATGCTAATTATGCTGGAATCTACTAATTTCATCTAATATGTTGTTTAACAAACAGTGCCATAAACAAACCTGTAAATCAACACAAATTGTCACTTAAGACGAGTGGTCGTTCCGTCATAAACTTAAGACGGGTCAAATAGTTAGGATAAAATAAAAGAAAAGTTACTAATACAAGCAAAATACAAGTTATATCTAGACGAGTGGTGTAGTAATTGACCCGTTTGACTCCTAAGGAAGATCAATTGGAAAATGAATGAATGAATACATAAAAGGGTTAATTGATAAACACTACCAACATTAAGCCCAACTTTCACAATCACTACCATGATAAGTTCTATAATCAATACCAAGATGTGATCTCCTACTTACTTTCACTACCAAAACTCATTTTCACTCAACAAATAAGATAAACTGACCAAAATACCCTTCTCATTTAGACTATCTCACCTCACTGCCCTAACTAGACACATCATTCTATCACTTACCATATTCTACCCACCACCTTCACCCACCACTGCCTTCACCACCCATCACCACCCTCCCTTCATCAGGAATACACCTAACCACCGTCTTTTGATCACCTCAAACGAATTATACCCTCTCTCGCCCCTTTTAAACGACTCATGCTTCTCGAAAACCTGCCATCCCCTTAGATAAGCAGTGGTATGTGTGGTTGTTGGTCAGAATCAAGGAGGTCATGGAGCATAAATCAAGGAAGGAGCGTGAAGTAGTGATAAGAGTTGTGCGGTGGTGCAGATTATGGTGGGAGGAGATGCTTTGTGCGAGAGAGGTGGCGGGGCTGTGGTGAGATGGGTGGAAGGAGGATTAGTAGGATGGTGGTCGGCAGAAGGAGGAGGCTAAGGTGGTGAGAAGGGTGATGGGAGGGACCACGTGGTGGTATTTGCTGGTGGATGGAGTGGGTGGGATAACTGGATTGTAGCGGTGCGGTGATTGTGATGTGTTTCCGACAACGGTGGTTGCGGTGAGGGTGGGAGTGGTGGATTGAGGGTGTTTATTGGTGAGGTGGGGGTGATGAGTGGTGGATTAAGGTGATTGGTGGTGGAGTGAGGGTAGTGTTTAATGGTGAGCTAGGGTAGGGCTGAGCAAAAGCGGTTATCCGCTCCGATTTTGCAAACCAGAGCGGATACCGGTTTTTAAAAAATCTTATTTTGATGCACCGCATCCGGTCCGGATTAATCCGGATATCCGCATTTTTTTGAAAACAAAAACCGCATCCGCAAACCGGATTATCCGCTCCGGTTTTAATAAACCGCTTTTGTGTGAAAGTTCAATTTTATGTGAAAAGTCATAAATTACAAAGTACAAATAAATTCCTAAAATATTCAAATTACACGTACAACTAAACTCGAAACTTAACAAATACATCACAAATTGTTCGATAGTTCCAAACAAAATAAAAAACTGGCATCCTTTGAGGGAGATATCAGCCATCCGTCTCATCAATAACCATGAGAGGTTGTTGCAACACCAAATCCTCCATACCTACGATTATTAAAGAAAAGCAAAGTTCAAAATAGATATTCATGTAATTATATTAGATATGCATATATAAGTATATTACACATGAATGCAACGTAACGACAATTATCCAGCTAAAACAATCTGCGCAAAAATTTACAGGGTATCGCTTTATCAGTGTAAATAATCATCAAAGAATTGCTCTATCGGTGTAACTATGACAATATAAAGAGCATCATAGGATAATCATCCATAGCCAAATGTTTCTTCATCATTTAAAGCAGTGACTTATGATGCTCTCACCAATTAAAAAAACGGGTGTGTGAACAAGTCTAATGCTAACGCTTGTACTGCAAGAAAAAAAAAATTGAGCAGAAGTAGACTTCGAGAAACAAAGCAATCAGCAAAGGATCTGGAAAACAACTTGTTCAGGATTCAGATGAATCTCAATATACATCAAGACATCTTTTATTTAAAAACAGGCACAGGAATCACACAAGAGTTGCAAACAATCAAATTAAATTTAGGACCCCATGAGATGTAAATCAGCATAACAAAGAAAAGTTTGCATAAACCAAGACGGTAGAAAGTGGCAAGAAAGTGACCAATTAATATATACAAGGAGTTGATCAAATGATCTGCCTTTCTACGCCAATTAATAACAAAAATAAAAACCAACTGCAGGTAGAATTATAAGCAGCGTATCCACATGAAAAGATGGGGACGCACAAAAAAACAGAATAAAGAAATAACTTGCCTTCTTCAATATTCTCCATCTCAAGTAAGATCTCTTCAATGATCATTGGAGTATGGGAGGTACGAAGCCAATCTTGGGCACATATAAGAGCTTCAACCATTCTAGGATTCAAACAAGTACGAAACGAATCAAGAACCCGACCTCCCGTGCTAAAAGCGGACTCCGATGCCACCGTAGAAACGGGAATGGCTAACACATCCCGAGCCATTTTAGCAAGTACAGGGTATCGCTTTTGGTTATCCTTCCACCATTGCAAAATATTAAAGGTACTATGCCTACTTTCCCGATCATCACTCAAATACTTCTCCCATTCACTTTTTGTCTCATTTTCTCCAACACCCATTTCCATTTCAAATGTGTTCCCCAAAAGAGCGCCAAAGTTAAACATATCATCTTGCTTATTAGTTTGGGGTAATACATTAGTAGTGGTGGATGAGCTAGAAGTAGAAGTTTTAGGAATAGAGGAAGCGTAAAAATCAAAGAAAGTGTGAAAAAAGTATCTAATATTCATGGCCAACAGACCACCTTTCTCGTCACCATATATTCTTTTCACCATCCATTCCACATAAGTCATTTTCCGCCTTGGATCAAGAATAAGAGAGACAAACAAAAGCAAATTGAGATTCTCAATTTTACCCCAATACTTATCATACTTGGTCTTCATTTTGGAAGCCATTTTCCGAACACCTTCATCACTGTGACTAAGATGCTGTGAAAGCACTTCACCCACTCCAAATATAACTTCCACATAAGAATTACTAGTAACATGAAGGAAAGCGGACATTTTCAATGTTGCATCATAGAAAATTTTTAAGAAAGGCAAAAAGTAAGAAACTTGTTTCCACTCTTCATTTGTAAGGTCGTCACCAACCTTACTCATTTCCTTTTGAAGATTAGAATCTTTTCCAAGTAAACACCCAAAAGCCTTCTTAAATTTTACCGCTATGTCAAGCATTAAGAAAGTGGAGTTCCATCTAGTTTCAACATCCAAACATACAAGACTCTTACTCTCTATTTTCATTTCTAGAATACAAGCTTTAAATTTTTCCATTCTAGCTGGTGAAGCTTTCACATACTTAACAAGAGTACGAACTTTAACAATTGCTTTATCAAGATCACTCAAACCTTCTTTAACAACCAAATTTAGAATATGAGCCGCACACCTCATGTGTAAATATTTCCCCCCCATAACATCACACTCTGAGTTATTAAATTGTCTCCTCAAATAATCAACTGCAACATCGTTGGAGCTGGCATTATCGACCGTGACTGTCAAAATGTTTTTCAAATTCCATTCACTCAAGCATTTCTCAACAGTTTTACCAATTAACTTACCCGAATGACCAGAAAGTTGACAAAAGTTGATTATTCTTTTATGCAAAACCCAATTATCATCAATAAAATGAGCTGTAAGACACATATAGGCTAAATTTTGACCCGAAGTCCAAGCATCTGTGGTAAGACAGACCCGAGAAGAGAGTCGACCAAAGAAATCATACAATTTTTTTCTTCCTTCAATAAATAGAGCATAACAATCTCTAGCGACTGTGAATCGTGAAGGAATACTAAATTGAGGGTTCATGTCATTACAAAAGCCTTTAAATCCCTCTTTTTCAACACACATAAAAGGCAACTCATCAACAATTATCATCCTAGCAAGTGATTTCCTAGCAATTTCTTGATTAAAAGTCCATACTTTTGGAATACTAATAGTTTTAGTGGAACCATCAACATTAGTAATAGTGGTCGTCTCAAAATTAATCAACTTCTGTTTCTTATCGACATTAGCTGGCGCTTTCTGACATCTAAGAGTATGGTTAGTTAAATTACTTCTCCCATTTCTAGAAGCATCTGAAGTGTAATACCCCGCATCTTTATTGTTGTGCACTCGACCGAGTAAGACAGGACACTCGATCGAGTGACCCTGCACTCGACCGAGTGACCTTGGGGCAGAACCCTGATTTTTTTTCCACTCGACCGAGTGAGTTGTGACACTCGACCGAGTGAAGGTGGCACTCGACCGAGTGTCATGAGCACTCGACCGAGTGCTCAGCTTTTCAGATCTGTTTTACATGTTTGGGCTTGTGTTGTTGGGCCTTGATATATAAACTCCTTTCTTCAGATTTTTCCTTCATTTCTCAAACCCTAAACCTTCTCTCTACCTCCCTCAAACTCTGTCTAAACTCTCATATCACCCTTCTTGATGATTCGTGCTCTAATTGAAGATTTATCATCCACTTCCATCATTTCTTTGCTTATTTCACTTTGTAAGTCTAGATCTACTCCTTAATCTCATGATTTCGTACTAACCCTTGATTGGGGGGTTTTGTGGGTTAATTAAATTAGTGATTTTAATTAGTTTAATGGGTAATTTAAGGGTAATAATAAGGGGTTTTGGTTAGTATAATAGTATAGGATGTATTGTGATAGTTATTATGTGATTATTATAGGATGAGACGGTCTAATAAGACGGATTCTTGTTGTCTTGGATTTGCGTATGGAGTATCTAAAAGGTAGGTTAATCCTACTCGGTTTCAATAATAATGTTGTTAATATTGTTGATAATGTTGTTGTTGGTTCACACAATTAGGGTATATGCATTATAACATGATTAGTGTATAATGTTATCATTAAGGGGTAATTATGATTGTTGGGTGCATTATAACATGTGTAAAGGAAATGTGGTTAGTTTTATTTTTGGCATAATGTTATCATATCATGATGTTGAGTAATTGTTGGTTTGTCTTATGTTGTGGATAGAAATGCATTATAACATGTGAAAGATTGATTGTTGGTAAGAACATGTTTGACATGTTGAGATTTATGATTCATGAGTCGGATTATATGTTGTTGCATTGTGGCATATTGTACATGTGTTGATATTGGATGTTGGAGACGGTTGGTGGAGTGGTGATTGTATTATAGTAGTTGAGGAGACGCAAGATGGTTGGGAGACCGTCTTACGCTTGGGTCGTCTATTGGGGCTTTCCACCCCAATAGGGATGTGCACATTAATGACTTGAGTACGAAGAGACTTACGGTGCTCCGTAACGTCAGGCAGGGGTCCGATTAGTGCCCGGGCCCAGTACTTGGGTGCGTCCCGGTACTTGTTTCGGACTGTGGTCCGAGTAGTGGGGGTAAGCGGTGCTGCACCGGGTTGTGGTGTTGTAGGTGTTGGAGACTCAGGTATAATCTTGTGATGCATTCATAGTTGCATATCATAATCATGTAGCATGTCATAAGCATGTTATTGTCTATAACAATTAATTGTATTATTGAAACTGGCGTTTTTTGGATTGTGTGTTTGTCACCTATTTCGGGGGTGACTTGTGTTGATCCATATGATATTTTCGGTCATATAGGGAGCAGTTTGTCTTACAGGTTTTGCATTTGACGTGATTGGGATTTGGGGCCGCACTACGGAGTCGAGTATATTATGTAGTCAAGAGATAAAGGTTGTAATTAGATGAGTTGTATTTTATCCATTCATGTGGTTGTATTCACTAAACATGTATTTATTAATAAAATGTTCTTTTTTAGAGTTTTGGAATCACTACCTTGGGAAACCGAGATTGTGAAACCTTCGATTATCTTGGCCGAATAATCGGGGGTGTTACAAAGTGGTATCAGAGCGACGATTTTGGAACCTAAACCATTAAACCAAAATGAACTTAGGTGTGTCTAATAAAATAAACCCGGTGTAAGTACGATAGGAGAATGGCTTTGGGGTGGTTAAGCGTCCTCATTCCAAATCTAGGCTCTATTGTCTTGACCGGTAAACAACGGGATGACATTGGGTAACGCTATGTGTGTTTGATATGATTTTATGCGCACCTTGATGAATTATTTTATACTTTGCATGATGAGTCATTTATGATGTGGTATTGTAACACCCCACCCTACCGAGGAGCCTTCTGTAGACTTTCCCCGACAGGATGTGGCACTACCATCTCGGTTTCCCAAGGAAGCAAGCATCATCTTAACTATAATGGAACATAATTAAAGTAATTACAATCGTTACAGCGGAATAATAAGGATTACAAATCATAAACTAAGCTATAACAACTAAGCTAAGTGAGACTCCACGATCCAAATCAAATCCGAGCACTCTCCAACCGATTCCAAGCCAAGCCAGCTACACTATCACCTGCTAGTCCGACTGCTCACCATTTGCCGGGAATATCAAATGGATCACAACAAAACACATAAGAAGAAGAATAACACACAACAACCACCACAAGTCAGTAATCAGTCAATATCAACATAAGCAAAGTACACAATGTAAATAGTAACCAACAGTGAACATCATCTTCATCACCAACATCATCACCTCCAATCGGGCACCTATTGCAATAGAAAACCCGTGCCGCCAGTGGGGGACCGCAACCAATCCCCACCAAATCCCCGCTCGATGCACGAGCGAACCCACTCCATTAATGTGCACATCCCCTTCCGTGATGGGAGTCACGAGGGGCGAAAAATAGGGGTGAGACCGTCTCCCAACGGCCCCACAAACAATCACATGAGCCAATACCTCCGTCATCAATCAAACCATCACAACAACAATTATACAAGCATTCAACTATAACATAAAACATACTGAATACTAAGTAGGATAACCTAACTCTCGAAGAACTGTCATCAAGCACACATAACAAGCAATCCACACAAGCAATTTGTGACGACACCAAGATCCAATCTCGTAGTTCCTATTCCAAGCCAAGCAATCCCCATCAAAGGTCAAAGGTAGATGTGTGAGGGTAGAAGAGGGTTGAGGGGAGTAATCTGCTAGGTTTTCGAGAGAAGAGGAAGAAATGAAATGACGAGAAAAGATTTAAGTCGCGGCTCCCGAGTTAATAAATATCATTCTGATGTTACGAAACTCGGCTGAGTACAAGCCACTCGGCCGAGTGATAGCACTCGGCCGAGTTATGCCAACTCGGTCGAATTCTCAGATCTCAGGCAAGAGTAGCTCCCCCAAATGATCTCATTAAGGTCTGAAGCTCGTCTAAGGCCGGTCAACGGGTGTCCTAACATGCTGGGTATTACAATCTTCCCCCCTTAAAATGAACTTCGTCCCCGAAGTTCGCTTCGAATAATAGGGCACACAATAACCTCCCCACAACCGTCATACCCAAGCAGTAATAACAACCGTCATAATAATCATGATACCAACACTTGTTGCTACGGTGCACCAGGTCTCTATCCCCCTTAAAGAATCAAGATCAAAGCGTTAAATTAACATGTAAAGAATGTGACGATAACGATGCAGTAGATGCAAATGATACTAACATGCAACCTATATGGTTCCAATGTGAACTTATCAATGTTATATGTGACTCTATTAACACGACGTACCACACTACGAACTTTACAACTTATAAGTCAGATTTAATATGTTTTCTAAAGAATGCAGCCGCGATAATATCTATCCCCCTTAAAAGAAATTTCGTCCCCGAAGTTCACCCGAAATCCACCCATAAGGGTGGCCACAACTAACCATTACCATGCAACTAAACCTAGAGAGGAACAAGGTGGTATGAATTATGATTAGTAATTCTTCAAATTAGTAAATATGAAATTATGGGAATTCTAATTACATGTATACAGTGCACCGAATACAACTCTAATATGCATAATTATGAGGTGACTACTAACATGAATGCGTATGCGATAATTAAACTCAATTATGGATTATGCGCAAATTAATATCAATTGATAAACATTCCGTTTATTGACACCCCCGTGCCATAATCATAATCTCATCATCCAACCTCCAACCAATCGTGTTATCTGCCGCATGCGTAATCATACACACACCATCAACCTCCGTAATTCATCGTTCCATAAACCATGCACATGCATAATTGCAAAAGAAATAAAATCGATACAACAAAAACACTACAAAGATAACCAAGGTCCAGTCACTCGGCCGAATAGCAAGAACTCAGTCGAGTGTTAGTCACTCGGCCGAGTGTCACAATTACTTGGCCGAGTGGCTATCTTCCAGTAGCTAACTGGGATTCTGCCATTGAGTAACTCGGGCGAATCAGTAAGGGGACTCGGCCGAGTGGCTCTAACTCGGTCGAGTACATACTCTCTACTCGGCTGAGTACGCAGTGGGGTTTAGTCAAATACTCGTCTTACATCCCATACACCCAACGGAAAAATCATCAAACAACCTGCACTCACAACTATTCCACCAACATAAACGTGTTGTAACCAAAGTCACCAATAAATACGAACAACATCAATTCACACATATAACCGCGAGCTAATCGTCGGATGCACGCAAATAACACAACAGCCAAAAGAAATAATTCGGCCTTATGACCATTACAATGATTAAGTCCATCAAATGTCTAACCGAAATAAATACCAAGTAAATATCCAAAATAACATCAATATCGGCTCACAGAAGGCCGACTACCAAATACTGAGGCTCACTGGTCATTCTCGGGATCTTCCTCCATATCCTCACCTATTGCCGCTCCAGAAGTGCCAACTCCATCACCGTATCCACCATGTGTCCATCCGCCCTGATCATCAAGTTGACTTCCCCAGTTTCCACCCCACGGACCCATAAGACAACCATATCTGAGCTGATTCGCCTCCCAAGCAGTCTTGGTCATCCTATAAGCCTCGAACACACCGTCATCATTGCCCTGACTGATTCACCAAATGGGTTGGGCACCCATGGTGCCCACATTTTGCCGATGAGCCATCTCTTGGAGGTTCCGCATCACTAAGGTGTTGCTCAGCCTCTCGGAAAGCTCTCTAATCTGCATCTGAGGGTCGTGGACGGTCGGATACGGTGAGTACGGGTAGTACCACGGCTGCTGCTGGTAAGGGTCTGATGAATAACCCAGAGGAACGAAGGATGACCCCATCGCAGGCTCATGGGGCTGACGAGCACCTCGAGACTCCCGTAAGGTCGCAGTGGGTCGACTACGTTGCCCAGCGGCCGGGGCAAGCTTAGAAAGGGGATGAAGGAACTCCTCACTAATCAAGTAACTCTCAGGTGGACTCTCATCACCCTCCTCCTGGGATATATGGTCTATCATGGGAAGGGCTCCCGGGTTGGGTAAAACCATCCAATTACCTCCCTTAATCTTCCAAGCCGACCTCCCCCCAGACAGCTCTACCAACCAGTTGTTCTTCACCAAGTAGTCCCGGTCCAAAGTGAGCACGCCACCAAACATATCCCAGAGGTCCGCCTCGGGCTCAAAGTTAGGCAACCGCTGAGCCATGCGAGTCACCATAGCCCCACATGAGAGAATACGATGCTCCATCCGGGACATCTGACTCAAGGCCTCACAAACTACGGTCGGCGCACTAAAATAGACCGGAACCCTCCGGTAAGGGTTAAGGTAGGAGGCTAAAAGGGTCACCTCCATGGAGTTAAGTTTACTGACATCCTCTCTCCCGTAGAGCAGACAGGTGAACAACCTAAGGCAAATGTGGAGCACCATATGCTGAACATCGTTAATTAACATTGTAATACCCCGTAATTACGCGATACTATTTTATTATTTTAGAGCCGATAATTATTATAATTATTATATTATTATGATTTTAGTTGACCCGACGATTATACTACGAGGGTAGTAATATTTGTGTCGCGAGCCTTTACGAGTATGCACTATTGAAATTAGTTCCGGGTCGAGTTGATGGGCCGAGTAAAATAAACGGGCCGTGTGTTTACGTACAACCTAGCCCCATTTTTATATAAATAAACCCCATCCCAACCCTAGTATGCGTTCAAAACATCAGCATTTTCACAACCAAAACTGTGAGGCTGAGTGTGAGTGTGACGGCGGCAGGGTGGTTCTTGGTGTTGGTACGGCAGGTTAGGGCTGCTCCGGTTACTTTCCGATCAAGTAAGTCGCGTACCTTTGTTGTCTTCATTCGTTCTGCCGTCGAACCTTTTTTTTTAGTTTGTTTCGATTCGTTTTGTCTTCGAGTCATGCGTATTGTTGCGGTTTCGTTTGTTGGCTGAGACTTGGAGGTCAGAGGTGGGGTAGCCTGGTAATTAGGGCGGCGCTGGAGACGAGTTAATGTGGTGTTGTGACGGAATCTTTGACGTCGGGAGTCAGATTGTTTCACGACGCCAAAATGGACCCTAACTCCTATGATTAGACCCTAGCCTAACCTAGGATGGCCTGGAACCCTAGTCGGCCAGAGGTGGTGGCTGGCTGGGGGTTGTCGTAAAAAAAAAAAGAATTGTGAGAGGCGGCTTGGGATTTAACTGTAGGTTGGGGATCAAACCGCGGGTCTGGGATGGTCATGGACTTGCTGGTGGTGACTGGTGGTGGCTGGGCTGGTGTGGTGTCAGGTGGTGGTTAGTGTAGTGTCGGTTGTGGATTGTCGGGTCGTATTGCGGGTTTATTTATAGGAGATGGTAGTCGAGGTGGCGCGGCGGTTGTCGTAGGGACCC
>JAOWBH010161112.1:0-11284 GCA_028566215.1 Silene coronaria
AAACAATCTATTAGAATTTTTTTTATCTCTATTATATATATATATATATATATATATATATATATATATATATCCGTCTTAAGATTAGAAGTTAAAACTAATTGTCACATACCATATCACAGTATGGATGAGCCAAATATTTTTATTAAAAGTACTTGATATTTTGTTTTTGTCTGTTGTATTATGTTTGACTTGTCTTTAAGTTTAAGTTAGATACTTCCGACCTATGCGAGATTTTGTAAGACCTTATAGACTTGTAGTTATATCCATCTCGTTTCGCCTCAACTACGAAGTTGTTTCGTGCAAGTTGGTCTACAAGCTTGTAATAACAAAGGATGTAATTACGTGGGCATTTAATGAAGTTGACGAGATTTATTATAAATAAATATATTAGAGAGATGAATATAAACAATTAAACCTTTCAAGACTTGTAAATTTTATTCCGTCATGTTGACCTCGACTTCTCTTATATATATATCATGCGTGACAAGTAATCACATTTTATTTGGTAAAGAAGCCAATTCAAAGTGTGTTAACCATGGTGCATAAGACCGTCTTGAAGGTCGACGTTTCTTGTGACAAGTGCAAGCAAGAAGTCTTCAGTATTGTTTCGAGTTTAGAAGGTACCACTATTTATTTATCTTTTATTTCCTACTATATAATCTTTTTTTTTTTTGGTAATTTATTGGTTAATCAACTACAATGTTGTCGAAAAAAGATCAAATTGAAGAGATCTTAGACCGGTATTTAAGACAAAATTACCTCAAACAAAAAACTGTTTTAAAATTTTGTTCTATTTTGAACTACATTGTTCTTGTAACTAATTTGATATTTTAATTTTTAACTCGTGAATTGAGAAAATTATTATAAAAGTTAGATAGGTAAAATTAGATTTCATGCCCTCTAGACCTTCCCCTTCAATTAGACACTCTAATTTCTAATTCAATTAGACAGACGATTATTTTGTTGGTGCGCATAACTAGAGTATGTACTAAGCGAGCTTTATCAATCATTATGGTACTATAACTCAGTAGAATGTTTAGCTGGCATTATACACGAGTTCTCATTTGCGACACGGCACAAACTTATCATGTTTTACAACTGGTTAAAATCATGTTTAAAAAAGGAAAAGTGGTTGTGATCAAGGTATATCCTATAACAAAATCATCTTTATCTTGTCAGACTTGGCATAAGAGTAATATATGGGGGTATTTTAGGAATATCACACATACATTACCCTGACCATTTGTTGTTTAAAATGAAGGATGTAAAAGATCACTAACGGAATGAGTGTAGACAAAATGTTGATGACATAACCTGACAAATTGACAATAACTGCTACGGAGTACATCATAACAGTATTAAGCATATACGGAGTACAGTACTTCGTAAGTAGTTTGTTTAATACGGAGTATCATATTAACATTACCGTTGCTCTTTGTAGTTTTGTCCACAATTATTGCTTTGTCACCCTATAATATTATAATTGCAAATTATTGTAAGTGGAGAAAGAAAAAAGGAAGGAAGTTTCGATACGCATACTCATGTGAAATATTTTAATAAATAATTTATATTTGTTAAATAATTTAGTGTGAGTAACTGGGTACGATACTACTGCGGTACTGAACCTAGTATTATATGGTCGACGTTATCTCATTTTCCTATTTATACACACAAAAATGGTAAAATTCTTTGATAAGATAAACTACTTCTTACCAAAATGGTAAAAGGTAAAAAAAAAAAAAAAATGTCATAAGCTATCCGATTTAATTCGGATTCGAGTTAGATACGATCATGGTTAGGGCGGTATAACTTTACTCATGAATTTTAACATTATTACGTCTCCTAAACTCTATACTTCTGATTAAGGTAGGAAACCTCTTACCACTTGATGTTAGACTCATAAGTTACTAAGTGGTAAAAAAGTTGTAATGTTGAACGGATAATTTCTTTTATAAATGTCATGTAGAGATAGTGGCTAGTGATTCGTAAATTACAGATACTTTCATAATAGTTAATGAACCAATAACTTGAATAACCAATAATAAACAATTATGATTATGTGAACAATTTTGAAAAATTAATTAAAATGATTTAATATTTCAGGAGTGAATAAGATGGAGGCAGACACAGAAAAGGACACACTAACGGTAATTGGAGAAGCAGATCCGTATGCAATAATTACATGCCTAAGGAAAGCAGGAAAGAAAGCCCAATTTGTATCAGTTGGGCCACCTCCAAAGAAGGAGCCCGAAAAGAAGCCCGGCGATCCTCCTAAATGTACATGTACAGTTCCATGTACATGTACATGTCCATATCCATATTCATATCCGTATCCGTATTCATGTTCGTACCCGACCAAAGGTGGGGGTTTGGTTTGTGAACCCATCGCTGTAATGACTACCAATTACCAAGATCCTTCTCCTTCGTTCTGCTCCATTATGTGATTTCTCCTCTATTAATCTTCATTATTTACTCGTAATTACACATTTTTCGCAAATAATGTACAGATTTATGTTGTTGGGGAATGGGGATAGTAATATTTTAGTGGTTACATAAAAACTTAATACAGACTATATTATAAGTTTTTCTTTGTACAAGTCTTTTTATTTGTGTTTCGACGAATTGATTATCAATTAAACCTTTTACGTATTTGAAGAAACTATAAATGATATTAAAGATAGAAATAAAATAAATAATTATCTAATAATTTAAATAATTCATATGACTACGAATTACAATGCAACTTATCTTGCTAGATTGCTTTTAAGCATGTCGAGCTCTTCAGCCTTTTTTTTTTATTTTTTTTTCCATTTGATGATTTTTATCCTTAATTTTTCAAAAAAAAAAAAAAAATCAACATAAATGTACTAAAATCACTAGATTGGTCATGTTAACATGCATATATAAGATCCGACAAATTTTGACCAATTTTTTGTGAATTTGGATCTCAAGACGAGATCAAAATCCAACCCTCTTTGAGCGATGCATATTTACCGAAATTTATAGCATCCAAATTTCTGATTCAATCCATCAATAATAATGGATCCAAAAAATAAATAATGAATTCAATCGAACAATCACAATACGATTCGAAAATATTTTATCAACCTAATACAAAATCAACGGAATTGAGTAAGATATTACGAGACCTTCAAACAAAACTTCACCCAACCTGTTTCTTAAGGATCAACAATCCGTATATCTTGATCCGCTACACGAAATGACCCGTTATTTTAGGTCAAAATCAACTTGACCCGGTGGATGGGTCAAAGATAAAACAAGAATATTATTAAAATATTAATATTCTTATATTATATTTGTTAAAATCGAAAAAAATAACTACTTTTAATATTTTGAATCAATATATATTAATTTAAAAAGAATTTTATATCATCTAATAATAAAATATTTTTATTTTTATAAATGTTAATAATATAATTTTGACATTAATTAAATATGATTTAATTTAAAAAAATATGATGATTCTGACTCTTATCTAACCTAAACCTTGTATTTTAGTGAGGATCATTTGCCCTACTTTTGTGTCTCATTGACTCATTGTCCTTTTGACACATTACTTGTGACAAGATAAAATATTATAAAAATATATTAATTTGTTGATGTGTTAGAATGTAAGTGGTGTGGCACACAATGGGACAGAAGATCGCCATTACTTGTATTTAACCCGCCTAACTTGAAAGCCGACACCCGATCTGTTTAACAAATCTAACAGGTTACAAGAGAAAAATTAAAAATTGCGTCCCCGATGTAGACTCTCGACCGTTCAACCCCACCAAAATTTACGTCGCATAATCCTGTTTATCTCTCTGTTTTTTCACTGTTGCATGCAAATGGAGAGAGAGAAAACATAAAACTAAACAATTATTATTAGTTATTACGTCCAAATCTCTCTCTTCACAATTTTCGGTAATTTTTTGCAATTTTTTCGCCAGGTAAAATTTTTACCCATTATCATTATTGTTCTTCTAATCATTCATATTTTATTTTATTTTTCTGGAAAAAATGGCTTTAGATTCTCTAAAGCCGTATGATTCTTGTACAATTCACTATTAATAAATATTTCTTTATTTCCATGCATATGTTTGTTTTGGTTTTTTTGATCTAACAAAGCGCGCGTATTTAATGGCATTACAATAGAGACGAGTGAGACCACTAGACTAACACATCTTCGGTTCCATGCATATGTTTGTTTTGTTCAAAAATAGTACGTTGAATATTCATTGAATATGCATCATATGTTGTGTTTAGATTATTTTATATTGTTTATAATTAGTTGTTGATTCATTTAATTATAAACGAGTTAAATTAATTTCATTTTGGGGGTTATATGATGCCATTTTAATGAAATTTATATTTATACTTAGCTTAATTTGTTGTAAATTTTTAATACAGGAACATAATTAAAGCAGCTTCACAAATCCATCTTTATTCTTAGCACAATATTCTTGTATTATTATTATTATTCCGAGAAGTGAAACAATCATATTATTAGCACCATGGCGGATCCTCAAGGTGCTAACAAAGGTACAATTTTAATTTTAATTTATTTTCATTTTCGTTTTCGATGAAGGGTTAATTGGGATTTTTTAATTAGGGTTTGATTGGGAATAATAATTTATTTTAATTATATAAAATGAGTCACAAGAGCCGTACAATACCGGGTGTAAGGCAAATCGAACCTGGGACATGTTGTCTACTATACCTCCAATTTATTAAGGTAGTGTAAAGGCTGCTGCTCCTTAGATTGTGTATGTCTGATCCCCCTTATCCCGCTTGGTGTCGGAGCTTTAATGGTGATATTGGTGTAACAATTATGATGAGCTGGTATATTTCAATTTTCGTATTGGATGGTTAGAGTCCGATTATAAAACTACATTGTCCTGAGATATGCAACTTTACCCTACTCGTCCCATGTGTTGAAAACACTGCGAGAGTGTTTCTAAATGAACCATGATGAAAATTGCGTTGGAAATTTCAAAAATGATTTAACTGACTGTGTGAAACCGTGTTGTTTTGAGAGGCATATTTTTGGTAGCCATTGTGAGTTGTGACGATCATAGCTAGGAAAATTGAGGTTTAGCTGGACTGGAGCAATTAAACATTTGCTATATTTATAGGATTCCTTAGCTTGTTGATCATCTCAATTTAGGATTGTAAATGACTATTGAATGTGGTGTAACCGTGTAGGTGTATGAAATGAAAGAAACAGTCTTTAGTCGAAAACCAATTGTAATATTCCGCCCCTTCTTATTAAACCTTTCACTTATTTACAAAGTGTATGTAGCAGTTGAGGCGGAGAGCTTAGATGATGAGAGGAAGACCGCCATGGGATCATTCAAGAAGAAAGCGATAAATGCTTCTTCAAAGTTCAGGACCTCATTCCAAAGGCGAAGGAGGAGTAGTAAGGTGATGTCTATTGATTTTGAAGATGTTCATGATGCAGAGGAGGCTAAGTCAGTTGAGTCTCTTCGCCAAACTCTCATGGCCGAAGACATGTTGCCATCAAAGTTTGACGATTATCATATGTTGCTCAGGTATTTGGTTTTCCCTTTTCATTAGTTACAATATTTGACTATCATCGTATCCTGGTAAGAGGATCATGTGTACGCAGTCTCCAGCTGTTTTCAAATGATCTACGATAACAGTTCCGTCTATAATTACATTGGCAAATTATTAACACAGATTCTTAAGAGCGAGGAAATTCGATCTGGAGAAGACCAAACAAATGTGGACGGATATGCTGAACTGGAGGAAGGAATTCGGAGCAGACACTATAACAGAGGTAATTTCTTTATGAACTTTCAATTCGTTTTCTAACTTCACTTATAACATGTAATATAAACTCGCTTGCATTTGCATTTTTTAAGGAGTTCAACTTCAATGAAATAAGTGAAGTGACAGAGTATTATCCTCAAGGACATCATGGAGTAGACAAGGATGGGCAACCGATTTACATCGAGCTCCTTGGCAAAGTAGACGCTACCAAGCTGATGCAAGTTACAACCTTGGATAGATATGTTCAGTATCATGTTCAGGAGTTTGAGAGGACCTTTGCTATCAAGTTTCCGGCTTGTTCAATTGCTGCCAAGAAGCACATTGATCAAAGTACAACCATCTTGGACGTGTCCGGAGTGGTATGTATACTTTGTCTTGTGAATCACAAACGAAACCATTACGCTAACCAACCATGGAAAATATTAGTCTTGAACTTTTGCAAATTAGTGAAGTTTTAAAGTACTGTTATAGGGACTAAAACAATTCAACAAAGCCGCAAGAGATTTGATTGCTCGCCTTCAGAAGATCGATGGTGACAATTATCCTGAGGTAAGTACAGATTTTACCATGCCTTTAGTCGTTAGCCCTTAAAACAATGCTCTAGTAGCTAACACACGAATGTAAGAGTTGCTAAACATGTCTGTTACAGACACTAAATCGCATGTTTATTATCAATGCCGGATCTGGATTCAGACTGTTGTGGAATACAGTGAAGAGTTTTCTTGACCCAAAGACAACAGCCAAGATTACAGTGAGTTGATCTTGTCTTGTACTTTGGTATTAATTCGCTGCTGAGGAGAACTTTTATTATGCTGTGATCTAACCTGCTGTAAGACAGGTTCTTGGTAACAAGTATCAGAGCAAGCTGCTTGAAATAATCGACGCTAGGTACAATCTCTCTCACAAAAAAAAAAAAAAAAAAAAAACTGCCTTGTTGATAATATTTTGATGCTTAGAAAGGTTATTTGTGAAGTTGATGCTGAATTTTTAAACAATGAGACGGTGTCCAGCAAGTAGAATGAATCGCTTATTCTTGATAGCATGTTTAGAAATGAATTACTTATGTCTTCCTAACTGCATTGTTGGATTTTATTGGCATGTCCTCCCTAAACAAATCGTCAGCGAGTTGCCTGACTTTTTTGGAGGAACCTGCACTTGCGCGGACAAAGGAGGGTGTATGCGTTCAGACAAGGGGCCCTGGAAGGACCCTGAAGTAATGAAGGTTTGCCGCTGTCACTTTTGAAAAATCATGCTACATATTTAACCAGTTTTCCTTTATTATCTCGACTTAATCGCATTTCAGCTGACTGAGTCTCTATGAACAATAGATGGTGCAAAATGGTAGTGCAATGTGTAAGCAAGATTCACATCATCATTGCGAAGAAAAAATAATAACAGAGGATGAGACTTCTTCCAGGAAGGTGAGATTATATGGATGTGTTTCCTTTCTTTGTTCACTAATTCGGAATAACTGAGAGTAGTTGTGTAACTACTTGTGGGTTATGGCTTGTTAAATTGGATGCAGAATGATGAAGATGGTCCGAAAGTCCATGTTGACCAAAGGCAGCTTGTTCCCGTTGTTGAAGAAGTGAGTATCATTTGTTTCAGGCCTATATTAAAACATTCTTGTGTACACAAACAACCTTACCTTGTATCGGAAATACCTGTCTGAAATGTGTAAAATAACCTACTACACTACCACAATGCCTTAGGGCAGTTATGCTGAAACCCTGTGTCAAACAAGACGGAGAGCGATCTAATTCCTGATGAACGATAATGAAAATCACCACAGAGTTCTAACCAATGACTAATTCTTATTATCTTATATAAATAGCAGTGTAACCTATTAATTGAGTCACCATTTGCTTTATTCTATTGTATTCAAGAATAGTATTCATATGTTTTTGGCTTCATCGGAAATGGAACAACCATTTAGCTCATTTAACTTGTAATTAACCTGCAGGTTACAGATACAAATAATGCAGTGAGCCCTGGAAGCATAGTGCCAGTCGCTGCTAAACCAGTAGAAAACGCTTCCTGGCACAAAATGGTGGATCATGATAAATATGCCCTTGTTAAAGGTATGTGAAGCTTATACTCATACGGAGTACTATGTATGTTGATGGAGGTTCAATTCATTTTCTCAGTGGAGAATTCTGTTTTAAGGATGTTGATTACTGATATTTACCATTTACCTTGTACTTGAAACTTACAATGATGCTCTATATCAAAACAATGTTTCATTTAATCACGTCAAGTGATTCCAAATCAATGTGAAATGAAGGCTTTGTTGGTGTTGATGTTGTTGTTATCGTCGTAGTCTTATACAGAAAGACCGTTTTCTCCTAATCCATATTTGCATCGAGTGTGTGTATGACTACTACTCACTTTAAAAACAAGCACAATCAGTTAATTGAATCATTCTTGCTTTATTCCATCATAGTCGAGAACCAAAGAATAGAGTTTTTGACTCGATCGGAATGGTAAGTTGATCAGTTTCAGCTATGATATGCAATATACAGCGGCAGATTGTTACGGGATGCACAATGGGTTCAAGCCGACAGACGGAATGAGCAATCAAATAGTAGCTGGTATGATGACTTTTATAATGGGTATAATCACAATGGTGAGATTGACTAGAAGCATGCCCAGGAAGCTCACTGATCCTACTATCTATTCTCCTCCCATGTACTGTTATGAACCGGCCAAAGGACCGGGCCATGAATTAGCTGCACCTGGGATATCTAATGAAGAATTCATGACTGTCATGAAACGCATGGCGGCCATGGAAGAGAAACTCATGGCCATGGCCGTAAAACCTGATGCTATCACCGAGAAAGAGGAAATGCTTCAAGTTGCTGCAACTCGAGTTGATGCCCTTGAACATGAGCTTACTGCTACTAAGAAGGTGACTACTTTGGACCTTCCTAACTCTACAAATTTCTTAATATAAGACGAAAGTGAAGATGTCAGCCAGTTTAATTGGTAAAATCATGAGGGAGTGGTACTCAACGACCTGGGTTCAAACCCATTTATGGGTCGGGTTTGGATTATGATCGGCTTATGCATCATGCAACGTTATTGCTGAACATAAAAGTAATTTGCAAATTTAGAACTTCCTGATGATTAATACTCCGTATGTTTTATGATTTAATTTCCAAAGGCGCTGGAAGACGCCTTGGCGAAACAAGAGGAGCTACTAGCCTTCATGGAGAAGAAAAAGAAGAAGAAGATGTTTGGTTGGTGATACATATACAAGACTATAATGGTAACTCAAAACACAATGTTGCTGCTTCATGACTAGCTAATTGTGGCCATTTTGGAAGAACATTTCTAATAATGTTCATGTTATATTATTGCTTGATAAGTGATGCATATATTACAGAATATTTACGTCAAATCTTCATTCTTTATACTACGCAACATTTCCTGACAGCTAAATCAAATCTCCATCGAAGTTTTCTCAGCAGTTCTGTAAGTGACTATTTGTTCAATCAATTGTATAAAAGATCACCTCGATCTGTCATAATGTCGTTAAGCAAATGTAATAATTTATACACTACTACTTATAATCGTATGATACAAATATTTGTATAAGACGGTATTTACAAAAAAGGTATCGTAAAATCTCTGCTCACTTACCTAAATAACCCTTTGAGAGGCAGTTCTGGAAGTTTTCCAAGGTAAATCCACAACACAAGTGGGTAATCATCTATAAAAGCAAATCAACGTACATACAACATCAAAAGCCGAGAAGATAGGAACAACAAAGTGGCTGTAGTTTAGTGGTAAGAATTCCACGTTGTGGCCGTGGAGACCTGGGCTCGAAATCCCAGCAGCCACATTTTCTTTTTTATTTTGTTTTAAGTTATTTTTAATCCCAGCAGCCACACTGAAAACACCCTTTTTTTTCATCTTGTACGCTTTCAAAAGTTGAAGTTTTCGCTTAAATGGGGTTTTCCCTTAAACTATCTGGTCGGAACTCGGAAGGACGAGGAATGGAGAAATTTCGAAAGCCAACCAAGTGGTTAAACATTTTGAGGAATGTATGCAAAAGCTAAACTCAAGCCAGGCGGTAAAACCCGAAACAGAAACTCAAATTGCCCTAATTCTTGATTGAATACCGAGTGCTTTGAGACTAACATGTACAATTCAAATCGCCTTTATATTTACAATTAACTAAACAAGAAAGAATAAGAAACTGGAACATGATTAACAAAATGAGTTGTATTTTATTAACAATTGGCAATTTGTAGCCTTAAGTAACAATGAAACCATCAAATTAAGAGGTGTAGATACAACAATATTCATATGAAATTATGAAATTAACATAAACAACAAGTACTTGTGGGTTGTAACAATCAAATTCAAATAAATCGCAAGACGAAAATATAATACATACAAAAGAATAAGCAAGCCCTACATTAAAAAGATAATTCTAGAACTTCCGCCAACAGTGTACACAACCACAAGCCAACGGTGTGTAAGTAGGGGATGACGGCGTGTAAATTGGAGAAGACGGTGTATAAATTGGAGAAGACGGTGAGTAAGTTGGAGAAGACGGTGTGTAGGTAGGGGAAGACGGTGTGTAAGTCGGAGAAGAGGGTGTGTAAATAGGGGACGAGGGCGTGTAAGTAGGGGACAACGGTGTGTAGGTAGGGGAAGACGGTGGGTAAGCAGGCGAATGAGGGGAGTATTCAGAGGAATAAGGCGAGTAAGGAGGAGATAGAGGCGAATACTCTGGCGAAGAAAGGGGAAACAAGGAGGGTGGATAAGGAGGAGAAGACGGTGTGTAAGTAGGAGACTCGGGCGTGTAATCAGACAAGTCGTCGAGAATAGAAGTCGGAGAATACGGCGTCTTCCAATCGTAATAAGACGGAGATGGCGACGACGACGACGACAAGTAGAAAGATGACGACGCCGAAGAAGAAGACATGGTTGATGATTGGAAAGTTTCTTTTGATTTTGAATTTTGAATTTTGAATTTTGTGAGATGCAACAAAGATTTAGGAGCGGATGATATGGGAGGGAATGGGAGAGACGAGGAGGGGTGTGTATATATAAGCGCGCTTTCTGCTTCTTTCTTTGGATTGGGCCTTACGTTGTCTACTCATTCTATTTGGGCCTCCATTATCATATGTCGGTTTCTTATGTTTCCCAATTCCCACTACTTCACTCCACTTTCCTAATATGAAGTAACACTACCCATTTTAATTACATAACAAGTACTCCCTCCCATTCTAAATAACTCTCCCCATTTCTTAATTCATCTATTCACAATATTCTCCCCATTTTCTATTTTGGTAAAATCTTATCTTCCTAAATACAGAATAATTTAAAGCCATCAGGTTAAGCCACGTCATCAAGCCCATTTTTTTTTTAAAAAAACCTGTGAATTTGGGACCCGTCTATACTCAGTTGAATTTAATTTCTACAGAATTACTGATGAAATGTAGGTTACGTAATTATATTAATTCATAAATAT
>JAOWBH010161123.1:0-11284 GCA_028566215.1 Silene coronaria
GTAACCATTACAAAAAAAAAAAAAAAAAAAAAAAAAAAAAATCTGTGGCGCCTACTATTAATGGAATAAGGTAAACTGGTGAAAGGAATGTCGAAATTTTCCCTGGCTAGCCCCCTTAGTTCCGCCATTGTTTTATTGCTTCTTGTAATCAGGTCTACTAGCTGAGGGTTTTGAATATCTGAATATGTAAGTCTTCTTGTCTTGATAAATGGGAACTATTTAGGCCTGTTGTTGAGAAATTTGCTTTAGCTTCATTTTTAGTATTATCATAGAAGAATTAGAAAATGAAAGTCCTTTTGCAAATGTGACTAACTAGGGTTTGTTGTGGTCAGTCACAATATTTTGGGATAGTTGTTTAAGAAGATTGCGGATTTGTAGGATGAGTGTTCATTTGATACTCATACCAGAAAGTGAGGATATACTGTTATGGAAAGTGTTTATTTGATACGAACAAGTGGAGATTTCTACTGCTATGGAATTAGTTAGGCTACGTGCACGAATTTATGTAATGGGTACTTACTTGCAAATAGTAAATCATCTTTTTTATTTTGTTTTGTGAGTGACAGTTCCGACAAAGATTCCTACAAAGAAGAGGAGGAAGATGGAGATGCGGTAGCCTCTATGCTTGGTCTTCAGAGCTATTGGGATTCTGCCTATTCAGAAGAGCTGGAGAACTTCCGCCAACATGGCCATGCTGGTGAAATTTGGTGAGTGTTGCTTTCTTCAATTCCTTTTTGCCTGGTTTTGTTCAATGCCACTGCCTGTCAATTTGTTATTGTGTTTTTTTTTTGGTCTGATAATCCATTTCGATTGTTTACTAGTGTTCTCATGTTGCATGTTTCGTATATGTCGTTTAGTATTTTTTTTCCTCTGCTGCTTATGAATAGTTTAGTGGTGTTTGATGAGATGCCACCTGACCTTGATTCTAGGAAACTAGTCCTCTTTTGATCGTAATTGTGAATTAGAATAGTACTTGCATAGATTAATCTTCTTACAAATCTGTGTGTTCCTCTTTGTCTGAATTGCTTCATAATACTGTAGTAAAAAGTACCACAAATCACTTTTTCTGTTTCTGAGGAATGTCTTATCAACAACTCCCCCCCATTTGTATCCTACATCCCCGAACCCCTTTTTCATCGTAAGAAAGCAATAACATGTAGTAATAAAAGTTGGGGGAAGTGGCTAAATGATTAAAAATTTCCATGATTACTCGATTTTAACCCCACCAACAGATTCCTTGATCTCCACCACTTCCATCCTTAACCCTCCACTTGTGCGTTGCTTGGATAGGTGCTCAAGAGCTTGTGTGCTGATATGTTTGGTTGTCGGGGATTCTGGATTGATTTGTGGGGTGGTCGTTTTTTTCTACTGTAATGTGGGTAGATGGGTTGTGTACTGGGTTAACAGGGGTGGTAGTGTTTCTCCGGCTGGTGTTGAATGAGTGGCTGGATAGTTCTGTGGCTTAGGCTCAAAGGTAAGATGGGGCTGATGAGCGAGGCGAGGAGACGAGGCTGGTGGGATAAAGGAGGGCTGTGCTGGGGGTTGTGGATTTGATTTGTTTCTATGTGTGGTGAGTTAGGGTATTAATAAACTTTAATTAGTGATGTTTTTTTTGTAATATTATGGATGCCATGAAGACTATTTTGGAGGAAAAAAATATTTGCTAAAATCAGACATGGGAAGGTTGGATCTAAATGGACCAAAAAGGAATATGGGACACATAGCTTTGCATGTTGAGAGTACTTTGTTTTCTACATCCAATGTCTCCAGGTAATGGACAATATTATGAGTAAACTACATTTGTTGATTGTACCTTTTTCCCTGCATTTTTTATAATAGGTTTGGACCTGAAGTTATGGATACTGTTGTTTCTTGGGCAAAGAGCTTGTGCATTGATGTGTCAAGGCGTCGCATGATAAATCATGTCAGTGATGACAGAACTGGCCAGAATGAGCATGAAGTTCATGACTTGTCAGGTTGGAGTGTACTTGACCTGGGAACTGGCAATGGTCTGCTTCTTCAAGAGATTGCTAAGCATGGGTAATAATCAAACCTCTTCTGCTCTTTCGCACTCTTTAGACTGCAATATCACTGTAATAGTTGACTGACTTCCGTGTTTTAATGCTTCTTTGCATTTTCTATTTCTGTCTAGCAGTTGCGGAAAAGTGATTTCTGATAATCATGGGATATTGGGGTGTCTAAACTCTAACATGAGATTTAATCATTCTACTCATTCGGCTTTTTCTTTAGAGCTCATAGTCTTTGCACTTCTGTTTGCTCAGGTGTAATGAGAAATATTATTTTTTGCGTAGTGGTTGTTTTTAGACAATTTAAACTTGCTTTGTGCATTGACCAACTTATTTTGATTGAAATTTTATTTGTGGATGCTTAAAGCTGTAACAACGCAACTACTAGGACGGGTATTTTACTTTGTAATTTATTGGCTAGAAAAAAATTAGATTACAGAATTTCGCTTATGTCTTGGTATGTTTAATATTATACTGGGCAACTCTAGGATATCTAGCACGGAGCCATTGGATATTAGCATTTGATGGATCATAATCAATGTAGAGGACTTCAGTGAAGATGCTGGCCCAGTTTGGTAGCCAGTTGAACATGTTTTATTGCAGAGAAATCTTTTTCACCTGTAGCTTTCATTTATAAAACTTTGCACGTCATCGTAAAACCACATATTAAGGAAATCCTTATGGCAACATATGATCTTTACCATTGTTGACTAACTAATAATAGGTATTTTGGTCATCACTTTCTGATTTTAAATAAAAATCTGGTAAGACAGCTGATGGCAGTATTTTCATATATATTTACACGTAAAAACTTGTTAAGGTGATAATTTGCGTACCATGTAATTAATACATGACCTATGAGGTTTCTTTGGAAAGGGGTAGATAATTTTTCAAGGAAGAATGGCATGAACTAGATTGATTGAAAGATTATGGCCCAGTCGTCATAACATACAAAATCGTACTCCGTAGATGTTTATGTTCATGCCTAGTAGTGATTGGTATTTTTTTCTTTTTCTCTTTTTTTTTTTTTAACATAAACTGTTAAAATCTTGTTTCTTGGCCTCTTAAATCACTACAAATGGCTGATATTATATTTATGGTAAATTTTGGATTTAGGTTTTCAGATTTAACTGGCATTGACTACAGTGAAGGTGCTGTTGATCTCGCTCGTGGACTTGCTGAGAGAGATGGGCTCACTAATCTTACCTTCTTGGTACGATTTTACTCCATTATTTGATGTATGAGAATAAGTGTCTGTTAGACTCAATTACAAACTCGTTCTGGCTATTTGTTTTGACTGAATTTGGCTGAAAGAAAGAGAACAAGAGCCAGGAAGATACCTCATTAGCTGACTCTTCTGGTATAAATTTACTTAGACAAAATTTTAGGATTCAAACGTATTTTAGCTTGTCTCACAGACAGTCCCAGGTGTATGAAGGTTGATTGAGAATGCATTCTTATAGAATAATTTTACCTAATGTTGCAGTGAAGATATTTGTGAACTGCACATTTCAGCTGTCAGTCACATTTCTCTTCTCTGTGACTTTGCTATGGATTCTCTGTTCAATCGTTTTTTTCGGCGTGTTCCTTCCCCCTCCTTTTCTTCTTTGAGGATTTGCCGTGGGGGTAAGGCAAGGATCTTCTCAAAGGCCAGGATGTTATGTAGTGACCTTATTTTTTACCTAATAGGTTGGGAATTATTTTTGACCTTCAGGCGGTTGTGTAAGTTGTACTTTTAGTTTCTTTTGATTTATTATTATTATTAGTTTTAACCTTAAGTACCCTCCCAACACATTTTCTTTTCTGGTAATCACTGTTGCATTGGGCACTTGTCTTGTTATGGTACTGTGGCCTAAAATGGGTACCGCCTAAAATGCATATGATGATTACATCATATGTATTGTGTTTCTTTAATCAGGTTGATGATGTTCTTGACACAAAGTTGGAAAGACAGTTTCAGCTTGTAATGGATAAGGGGACATTGGACGCAATTGGTTTGCATCCTGATGGTCCCATTAAAAGGTATGTGCTATAATTTTCAATGGCAGGGTTGTTCTTTCTAGCCTCATATTTCGAAGTTTGTCAGGCACTCATCCTTTTTTTCTTCCCCTTTTCTTGTGGAGCTTGATAGTTGTCCATTTATTATGTGTATATTATAAAGACACAAATACTGGTTTTACCTAAGCATTACTGTAAAACCGTATGTTATCTACCCAAACACCCTTATAAGAGTTACAGTAGATGATAAAAACTCTTTTACTTAGGTATTTGTGTAAAAAACATTCGGTTTTAGCCCTGAGAACGTCAGGGCCCCTGACGTTCTGTATCTTGATTCTTAATTTCAGGCTTATGTACTGGGATTCTGTTGCAAAATTAGTGGCACCTGGTGGACTACTAGTAAGTTCTGCTTTTGGTTACTTGTTTGGAATTAATCATCAATACTATGATTGTGCTTGGTATGGGGAAAAACATTTTTTACCCTTTGGTTTGTGTGTGGGGAAAACAATGAAAGTGAGAATGGAAAAACAAGTTCCTCACAAAAGCAACTTATTCTCTTTTTGTAAGATTGCCTCATACACAGTCTATGTTATTCAGTCTCGTCAAGAATTTTCCGACTTGGGTGTGTGTGCAAGCGCCAGACGACTATTTTATAAAAACTTCTCTTCTTGTGTTTTTTGCTTAAAACTTGCGACATGGTTACTCGAGGTGATATTAAAGTCCGAGTAACAATCAAACAAAAAATGGTAGGGAATATTATTTTTTACTCAAAATAGTTTTTTTGCCTCCTCCCACCACCGACCAGCCGAAGCTTCAAAGGAAAAAATGGTGAAGGTATTGTCTGCTTAACGTTGTTCTTTTCTAAAATTTTCCATGATTACAGGTTATAACTTCTTGCAACAGTACCAAAGATGAGATGGTGCGAGAGGTGGAGAGGTTCAACCAGAGATACGGTAGTGACTCTAATGAGCAGGACGCTTCAACAATTCCTTCTTGTTTCCAGTATGTTGATCATGTTCGTTCTTACCCAACATTTATGTTTGGAGGTGTTGTGGGATCCCGTGTTGCAACTGTAGCATTTCTTCGCAACTGAAATAAGTCCTACTTGAATGCTAATGAATACAAATCTAAGTTGTTTGTGGCGGATGAATGCATTTTGAAAGCTCACTCCGGATTGACTAACACATCCTTACTAAGCTTAGCTAAGTTTACTTTCTTCAATATTGTCAGAATATTTTGGGGTGATTTGCACATATTGTTGGATTATGAATGTATCTGAATACAATGGAATGATGTCTTGTAGGGACCTTGTTTCCTTGTAACTATGCCAATGATTTTTCTATATAGACTTAAATCTTCTTATTGCCATAACTTCTCCACCAGTTTTTTTCCCTATTAAATTTATCGTCATATAATTACTAGTACTTCGTATCATTTTGAGAAGGATGAAGTGGCAGAGATTTAAGGGCTGTCTGCAGCAGGGAGCAGTTTCGAATCCCCTCTCTTTGTAATTTTTATATGTATTTATGGGGTTTATGCCAAAATATCAGTATATATGTAGGGTGAAGGTGCAACGTGGCACATATAGTCAAATTGCAATCAACGAATAAGTGATATGTTTGACTTTCTTCATATTTTGTGTGTTAATTTTGATGGTTGGGTTTTCAACTTCCGAGACACTTTCAGATCTTTAGTTGGTAATTGGGATCTTCTCAAATTGTTGATGTAAGTTTGAAGGCAAGCAAACTTGTTTTACTTTTAAAATCTGTTTATCTTCACAAGAAAATTGCAGTCATAGTCTCTTCCAAAGAACATGATAATCCATATATCCTTCTCCCGTAGTGTACAAGAAACTCATTGATCAAGGATTCTACTACATTCATATTCATATTCATATTCATAAATGTAATAAAAAACTGTTCCCCGTCAGAATCAAACATGGAACAAAGGATATCAGATAGTTGCAGCCTGAACTAATAAATCCTGAGAGACAGGCATTCTCAGTGCAATAAGGAGGTCACCTGTGACAATGAGCTCATAATAGATGAAGAGTAACAATCAGCAAATCTTGAGTAAGACCGTAAGGCTGCAGTGTCGCCTCATTGACTAGCAGTTGGTTCTTTGGCGTGAGAACTTCCTCGACCTACATCTGGGGGTAGAATTTAACTCAGCATATACAATGATTGGCCAAGAAATTACATGGTCTATTGACATTTTTCTTTTTAACAAAGAATATTCACCTTCGCCTTCTGATGGAGCATACTGAGACTTCATGGTTTCGTGTTTGTTGCTGAGAGGGCTAGACAAAATCACAAAAATAGACGTCAGCGATTGAGAACGAAAAAAAAAAAAGATGGCGGCCAAGTAGTCATGCAAAAACATTAACCAGTGAAAATAGTCTCTCACCGAAGCTGTTGCTAATTTATGAAGTGTGAAGTAGCAAGGAGAACAAATTCGCAAAAGAAACAGACTCTCACAGTTATCTAATGTGGCGATTAATGCAATTAATTGTATTTCTCACAATTTCTGTCGGAATGGGAGACTAACTGAGTAAAGAGACTACCTCCGGATGCCCCACATGTTTCTTTCTTTAGAAGTCTCAAAAACTAATGATAAGGACAAGATTAGATGGACGCAAATATGGTAGGATTTGAGTATTGAAGCACCGGGACGGAGGGAGTAGCGTATAAAACAATCGTTTTTCTTTCGTCCCACAAATGAGCAACAAGTGACAACATTCGATAGTAGAACAGATTGCAAGTGGACTGGGAGCTAGAAGTGTAGTATAATAAGCTACCAGTCGCAAATATGTTAATCCGACTCTTCTTACTTCCTCGCGTACCCGTGTACGACACTCGGACATGGATAGGACAATGATACACCTCATGTTAAGCCAAAAACCGAGTCTGACAGTTGGACATGCACCCCTGTTGGATCCTTATAGACGAGTCTTGAGTAACATAAGCTACAATGGCATCTTCACAAGGGTGACTTGACCTTAAGCCCAACATTTGTGAAGGATGATAAGCCAAATGCATTCTAGGAGAAGAAGAAGGTACTACGTCGCAAACATTGAAGCTTTCTTTAAAGATGCTTGAAAAGAGAACATAAAATTTTTTATACCATAATAATCATTTTGATTTTTTACCATCGTATTCAAAAGCCGGAGAAATAGTGGATATTTGGCTCCATAAGAAATGAAGTGTACAAGGAGTTAATTAGATGCATTTCTATAAATTTATAGACATAAAAGAGATGAGTGTTGATATTTGAAGAAGAAATAATATGCATCAAAGAGTTTTTGCTGAAACATATAATCTGCAACAGTGCATCACCTACCCTTAGTTTGGGTGGAGGTGAAGGATCCATTTTCACCCAAGCCAAATTAAAATCTTTCCAACATAAGAAAAATTTGGACAGAAGACTTAACATTCCACTCTATCCCTCTCCGTCCCTTGCCTCCCCGTTTCCTCTCCCAATAGTATTCTATCCAAAGAAGGAACTAATCTCAGTTGGACATGTATTTCTTAAAGCCCCATTATACAAGACAAGCAGAATTGCCAGGAAGGTTGTGTGTATAATACATGGAGTTCCACAAGATTGAGATATACCTGCAACTTAGGCCTAAGAGCCTCAACTGGTCCTTTCGGCTTCTCTACCCCGTGCTGTTACGACAACAGAACAAAGATTAAGACAGATGCTGTAATTGTAAAAAACTGAGAATAACTCATCTTCTACAAGGAAATCAAATACAGAGTAGTCAACATCCTTACAGAATTACAGTAAATTGCATTGAGCTAGAAGCAGGGACATACCTTTCCCAGAGCCCAGTCAGCTGAATCAAAGTATGCCTTTCATGATCCTAGAATAAAATGCAAAAAAAAGATTAAGCAGCCAATTAAACAACTATTATTTCCGTCTAATTCATTTGTTTACCTTTGATTAAAATCGCCTCCAAACAATAAAAAAGGTAACAAATGACTGAGGCGGAGTGACTATAAAAAGGGTGAAAATGAGTAATGAAAACCTGCTGTTCAGAAGATGGCATTGACTAAACTTTGGAGCATCTCCTTCTACGTCTCCAACATCTTTTGCTGCTGAAATATTGATCGTAACTTAATTTTCTGAGATTACTTCCAGTGAAATCGTGAAAAAATTGAAAAAATGCAACCCCCCAAATCCTAACTTACCTGGGATTGGAACTGCGGAAAAGTGATTTTTAAATAAAAGATTTAAACTTTGGAATTGACAAGAATTAATAAATAATAAAGGGGATAAGAGTATGATAATATTGTGAACATAAAATTTAAGTGATATTTCCCTCACAACCAAGAAAAACACCGCACCAATCTTCCTTCTTTTGCTCCCCTGTCTTGTGTAAGACCTCCGTTTCTGACTGTGTGCCTGTCTTTTTTTTTTTTTTTTTTTTTAATGCACCCACAATTTATTTATTTATCAAATTAAAACATTTTCAAATGCACAAATTTTTAGACCTCCAATAAATTTGGAAAGAAGATTACTAAATGATACTTAAACAGAAAGAGAGTAGTGACATGTCTATGCATTTAAGAAAAAGACATTACAAAATGATTAGGTGAAAGGGACTTCTGGCACATCTAAGAGAAATCTTAATCACCTTTCTGTAAACTAATTACTGAAAATGCTATAACAATAACATCTACCATGTTACAAAACTTAAAACGACCTTTCTCATGAATCCACCTGCATCAAAATAGTTCTTGCGGCACCCATAACAACCCAAAAAAGAAATCAAATTGCCGTGATACATATTCGGGTTATAGGCAACTTGAGACGTCGTTAACACACATTTTGCTAGTTAATTTAACTAATTCCTTGGTCTCAGAATCTGGTAATACGCTGTCCTTTTCCATCCTTTCTTCAATTACAGGCGGCATCTTTTCAGCTTTTGCATAAGTTCGAAGATGCAAATTATAGATTTCAGTGGTCACAAACCCAGCATTCCGAAGTACTGACAGCACCCTCTCCGCCCCCTTTATGTCCTGCTGTTCTTCTAGAAGCTGATATATCTCACGAACAAACGCAATATTAGGTTCCCATTTTTTCACACTGCAAATAGCCTTTTCAAAGTAATACAGAACTAGGTCTGACTCCTTAGACTTTAGATAACCCCGAGTAAGAAGCTCCCAAGTAGTGTAACTCGGTTTGACACCCTTCTTCACAACTCGGTGAAAAAGGGTTTCAGCTTTTCCAATCTGGTTCTTCTTGATGTAATCTCCAATTAATAAGTTAGAGACCCGAGGATCACCGGTGGGAGAAATCGACTCCCACTCGTCATAGAATTTCTCTGCGCTCTCTATTTCCCCGAGCTTTATGAGGGACGCTATCATACACGTGTACTCGGCATCATTTAGTTTGTGATATAGCGACTTCATGTTGTTCCATATTCTGTCAACTCCCTTCTTATTTCCCAGATTTGTATGCAAACTAATGAGAGAGGCATATGAAGCTCGATGCTTTTTGGATACTCTTTTTTCCATTTCCTTCAAAGTAGACTTGGCTCTATCATTTAGCTCCTTCTTAACATACAAGCTGGTTAATATGCTGTATGTAATCCAATCAGGCTCAATTTTGGCGCTCTTCATTTCCAGGAAGACATTTTCAGCAGTTTTGACATCATTCCGAGACTGGCACATGGTTAACCACAGGTTGTAAGAAACAATATCCGGAGTAGTACTCCTTTTCAACTTTTGGATAAGGTTGGGAATCTTCTCGACCTTCCCATTTTCCATGTACATGGTCATCATGTGATTATATGGAAGAGGGGAATTCAAATAACCACATTTGGACATTTTCTCCATCAAAGCCTCAGCTTTTTCATAGGAGCGGTGCTGCACATATGTGTGTAACAGCGACGAAAGTGTCGGTTCGGATCTCATTTGCTCAGGCATATCACAAAAGAACTGCTCAGCACTACTCAGGCCGCGAAGTTTCGCAATCAAGTCCAAGTGAACAGCATAATCTCCAGATAAGAGCTTAATATCTTCTTGTGTTTTCATCCATTCACAAATCTAAGGAAATGAACCATGTTGAAGGGTAAAAAATAGTAAGACAGTGCATAAGATGAATGAAATGCAACACATTATTATTAAAGCACCATAACATATACGGAGTATATCATAATAAATACAGGGTGGAGTATATAAGTAGCATTTGCCATTTGCTGCCAACAAATTACTTAATCTTCCCCTTGCATAGTTGAATATCATCTCTACAAAAACTGAAAGAGTAGTTTAGCAAATCTTTGTATGGGTCAGCTGTTAACAATCCGTAGGTATGATCGTATGACGATGGATCGGAGCAGTCCGTAAGTGGTGGCAGAGCCAGAGTGAGGTGGCAATTATTACTATTTACTATAAATTAAAAAGACGATTTTTTTTTTTTGAATTGCAAAATCAGTCACACCCATAAATGGAGTTGAATTTCAATAGTGAAAACATTAGAATCCAGAAATTTTCAATTTTAAAATTTAAAGTTTGGAAGTAAATTCAACTCCATGGCCATAGATAAAAAATGCAATGAAATTCAAATAAATTCCTACAATCATAAAATCGCCAAACAGTGATAAAGCCTAAAGAAACGCATAAATATATATATATATAAATATTAAATAAAAGTGAAGTGAGGTGAAATAAAGCGGAAACCTCAAGGGCGTGTTTGAAGCGCTTGAGACGACGAAGCTCACGAACAATGCGATTAAGCTCATACTTGCGAACCGAGTGACCTTGATCTTTCCATTGACGAATTGTATCCACTGCGCTGCGTTTAGGGTGTACTAAACTCAATAGCTTTTTGCCCAATGTTTCTTTTTTCGACGGCGGTGGTGGTCGTGGGGTAATTTTGCCGGAGTTCGGTACCGCCGTCGCCCGGTAGTTGCGCACGGCGGTTAGCGCGGTGGTTACCGCACGTCGCCGTTGCATTTCTCCTCTCTCCGATTCAGCCTTTGCCTCCAATTCCGATTCAGTCCAAAACAACCAGAGTAAAAGAACCTAATCGCAGTAATCGGTTAGTTTTACTTTTACTTACGACCCACATATCCGTTTTTACTATTAAAATGGACCCAAATATTAGCACTCTATAGTTAGGTTGCACGGACACTCATCCTAACTATCCGTCCCGTGTTCGACACCCGGACACCCGACACTCGTCTGGACACACGCTTAAACATGTTATAGATTAGCTGAGATTAATTAAAAGATATATTTGGGTGAGAAATGAGA
>JAOWBH010161144.1:0-11281 GCA_028566215.1 Silene coronaria
ATATATGTAATTTTTAGACACTTTTATGTGATTTCAGTCCAAATTTATGTAACTTTACTTTTATGTCAGTGTAACTTCAGTTCTTTAAAGATGTAACTTCAGTCCATATCGGTGTAACTTTAATCTTCACATAATACAAAAACTAAAAATCGACAACCACCACTCAAAGTGAATCTGAAAATAAAAAAATAAAAAAATAGGTCAGTGTAACTCCAGCTCTTTACGGGTGTAACTCCAGTCCTTTACAGTGTAATTTCAGTCCTCAAAAGTGTAACTTTAGTCCTTAAATGTGTAATTTTAATAATTCACGAGTGTAACTTCAGTCCTTTACAGTTGTAACTTTAGTCCATGGAGTTGTAACTTTAGTCCTACATTTGTAACTTCAGTACATGCCAATGAAAATATACTCATTTACGGTTGTAACACCACCACCCACCTACGCCGCCACCATCTCCACGGCAACACCACCATTGACGCCCCACCTTCCGCACGACACCAACCACTAAAAAAATTTTGAAATTTGAAAAAATCTAACAAAAAACAACAAAACGAGATCTAATATGAAAAAATTAAACAAAAAAGAAAACACAACAAGATTTCTGAAAAAATCAAACAAATGTTGAAATTCAAAAAAAATTCTAACAAAAAAGAAAAACGAGATCTAACCTTAAAAAACAACAAAATTTCTGTAAAATTCAAACAAAAAATTGAAATATGAAAAAACCTAACAAAAGAGGATGGTGTGGTGTCGCGGCGGCGTGCGTGGTGGTGTCGACGAGTAGAGAGATGAAGAGTCGCGAATCTGGGTGGGTTTTGTCGCGTGAAGGCGGCAGATAAGGAGGAGGGCGGCAGTGGTGGCGGCAGTTGAGGGGCTAGGCGTAGTGTTGTTGTCGATGGGTGGAGATGATGTGGTGGCTGTTGTTGTTAATGGTGTTGTTAATGGCGAGAGGCGGCAGGTGGTGGCGGACGAATTTTGGAGAGGAGGAGAGAGGGAGGAGTGGTAGGCTGATATGTGAGGATGAGAGAGAGTGTGTTAGGGTTTGGGTCCTTTTATACCTCAGCCTTTTATTTTGTTTTAATCTCAACCATTGATTTTGCTTGATCTAATGGTCCAGATTTGACCTTACGGACTTAACTTAGGAGGATGGCCTTACCCGATCCTTTCTCTCTCTCTCTCTATATATATATATATATGTCTATGTCTGATTTAAGGGTAAAGAGAGGAGGGCATAGTATTCGTATATGAAGGAGCGTGTGTATGTATGCAAGTCACGTGCATGCAATGTTTCACAAAAATGATGTAAAATAGAGAAAATGTAAAAAGAGCAATAATCCAATAGTATGATGAACGAGTGTACATCGAGAAAGAGAGAGGTGGGGACTCTTAACCTCTGACAACTTGATCTTGGATCTTGATACACCAACAACATTTACTTATTTTTTTTTGCACTTTTTCGATCTAAACATTTAGCTGGGTCAATCCGTAGTAACTAGTATTGGAAATCTCCAATAGTAAACAAATCCATTCTACTTTTACCTGATCTGGCAATAATGCTCCGTTAATATTATTACGTTAAATATTATATACAGAGTACTCTTTAATATGTGAACGATGAATAAGAGAATGAGTTCGCAACAAGGATAAAAGACTAAATTTGTCGCTAAATTTGCTGGGAGATTAGTTAATATAATAAATAAATGTCTATAAGTTCTTAATAATTATCTTCATGTAAATTTGGACGAAAAGTAGGTGCAATTGTTAAGGATAACAAATGACTTATTCACCAAAGACCAACATTAGGAGTGTTCAAGTCTAAGCAAACTATCTGGCAAAAAAAAAAGTCTAAGCAAACACTTAACGTTAAGTTGCCTCAATCACCCTAAATTTAAGTATAATTAGTCTAAGTTCTATACTTCTTTTGTTCCGATTATTTATTTGCCTTTTTATTTTTTGTAAAAGATAGTTTAATTATTAAAGGCAACCAGAAAAGTGAGATATAGCTATAGCTAGGGAGTAATAAGTGAATTTTTAATATTTTCTTTCGCTTACTATGTTTTTTATAGTTATAAAGTGGCCGATAAAAAAGTGATGTTAGGTTTAATATCTTATTCTCTGAGCAAGGATGTTCAGTTAGTATTATAAAATATAATTGTCGATTTCTTGTGCAAAGGGTGTCACATAAGCAAATATATAGTGGACAAAATTTAAACTAAAGTTTTAAATATCACACATCATGACTTACCAGATAAGTTATATATCTAAAATCTCTCTTACAAAGCGCTAATATACAATGGGAGACTAAACATTCATATGGTAAATAATTCTATCTACGGGGTTGAAGGTTCTATGTGAAATTTTATGATATGCAAATATAAGGGCATCTTCAATGTTAAGTAACAATACTACTAATTAGCTTATTTACATCAGCTGTTTAAGTTATAACACTTTTAAGTTACAAACTACTCCATCGGTTAAGCTATATCTCTTTACACAAATTCTTATTTGTGATGGAAGGTATCCGTCACTTATTTGTGACGGATACCATATTCCCTCACAAATAACCCATTTGCCTTGAGTGAGGAAGCACATCTACCCATTTCCTCTCACAAACTACCCGTCGCAACCCGCGACCCGTCGCAAGCAAGACTTACTGTTTCACACCACCTTCAAATCTGGCTCCAACCACAACAATTTCAAAAATTTGAATTCCTCCTCAATTTATATTCCAACCATCTCATTTTACTTTACCGTTAAATTTCAAATCCTCAGTTCCTCACTTCATCTTCCACACTCTCCCTCATAAAACCCTAATTAATCTCCTAATTATTCAACAAATCTCCAGATTATTCTTCTTGTATAATCAAAACAATGTTTAAAATCCCGTTATTTAGTACCGAGACGCCGAGTACGGTGAAGACTCGGACTGTTTTCCATGACGCGCCTGAGTCGAATCGTGCTACGCCGAGTGTTGCGAAATCTGTTTCGCGTGATAATTTGTTGTTACAGTCTTCTACTGCTCGGAATTTTAATGAGCGAGATGAGTTTCGTGATTCTGCTGCGAATAATTATAGTAGTAATAATGTGGTGGCTGTTCGTAGCTTTGATTTGTCTGAAGATCCGTCGTTTTGGAAAGATCATAATGTTCAGGTCTGATTAATTGTTACTTTTTTGTTGATTAATTAATTTGTTGATTAATTTGATTAAGGAATTAGGGTTTGAGGATTTGATTTAGGCGAAAGCATGTTTGATTATTGAGCTAGATTATGAAGTTAGGATTGTTTACGCGAAAAGCGATGTATATATGATTAGTGTACTGATGTGTTTGACGATTGAGCTAGATTACAATGTTACGATTAATTGATTATGTATGTGAGAAAGTGATACCGATGATTGGTGTGCTGATGTGTTTGTTGATTGAGCTAGGTTATGAGGTTTCGATTATACATGTGAGAACGTGATACTGAGGTGTTTGATACTTTGATGATTGAGCTAGGTTACGGAGTTTTGATTATATATGTGAGAAAGTGATATTGATGATTAGTGTACTGATATGTTTGTTGATTGAGCTAGGTTATGAAGTTTTGATTATGCATATGAGAAAGTGATACCGATGATGGTGTACTGAGGTGTTTGATACTTTGATGATTGAGCTAGGTTATGGAGTTATGATTATATATGTGAGGAAATGGTATCGACGGTGAGAGTACTGATATGTATGATAATTGAGCTAGGAAGTTGTGATGTTATATGTGAGAAAGTGATATCGATGATTTGTGTAGTGATATGTTTGATGATGGAGCTAGGTTACGAAGTTCTGATTAGTATATGTGAGAAGTGATATCGATGATTAGTTTGTATAGATGATTGAGCATTGGATCTAGGTTATGAAGTTATGATTGTATGTGTGATAAGTGAAATCAAAGTGGAAGTAAAATGAAGAGGTGAATAATTGGAGGTATGAAACTTGAGATGTTCCGAGAAAGGCGTCTTGAGAAGGATGTTACGTAGTTGAGCTAAAAATTGAGACTATAGTTGAGAAGAAAAGTTTGATATTGCGCAATTAGCATCCGTCATACTCATCATTGTAGTCTTGTAATTTTCATAGTAATGAAACAAGAGGGATTCTATTCTGTTGGCAGTGTCGAAATGTGGAATAGATGAGCACTTTGAAATGATGAAGGATGTGCTCATAAATTGGCAATTGGGCAGTTTGTTGGTAGACTTGGTAGCTATTTGTTATTGGTGATGTCGTCTACCAGACTACCACACGATTGCATAAATTTGTACTTGTGTATATCTTATGACGCCGACTTACATTGCAACATCAATTTACAGGTGATCATTAGACTTCGTCCTCTAAACAGTTCTGAGATATCACTACAAGGCTATAACAGATGTGTTAAGCAGGAAAGTTCCCAAACAATTACTTGGACCGGACACCCTGAATCACGCTTCACCTTCGATGTTGTTGCTGATGAAACAGTTTCACAGGTTTGTTAACTTCTTTTTTGTGCAATGTATATAATTATTATGAGATCCTTGCACGATTTAGCAAGTCAGGCTTTATACTTGTGTTTAACTTCACTCATATATGATAAGCAGGAGAAGCTTTTTAGAGTGGCTGGAGTGCCTATGGTGGAAAACACCGTGGCTGGGTACAATAGCTGCATGTTTGCTTACGGACAAGTAAGTTGTTATCGCTAATTGTGGCTTCAGTTCATTTTTTTGGTTGCGTAACAGACTTGTAGTACCTGCTACGCAATTAAAAGCTGAGGAAATTAAATTTTAGGCTTAAGTGTTTCTTGGTTTTTAACAAACATCAGTTTAGTGAAAATGGAGTTGTAGAGCAACAATTGAATTATTACTTTCGATGGAGTATGATACACTGGCATTAAGACTGATATACAATTATGCATCATGGAAGTTCTTGTTTCGTTGATTACTTTACTTGTGCCTTATGGTTGATGTTATTCTTTTTTCATTTTTCTTTTGCAGACTGGAAGTGGAAAAACTCATACAATGTTGGGAGATATAGAAGGCGGCACTAGACGACACAGTGTCAACAGTGGGATGACACCTAGAGTGTTCGAATATTTGTTTACCAGAATTCAAAAGGTAGGTTTCTTCTTAAGAAGCTACATGCAACTGATAGAATCTCGACTTTGAGAATCTGTGGAGTAAGAGTCAAAATATGATCAAGACGTGCCATTTACAGTCCTTAAAATGGTACTTGAGTATAATATGTTTCTAAACCCCGTTATCTGACATAGCCCAAAACGCCACGTAGTTTACTGCTAACAAAATCATAGAGAATATGTTTACATATCATAGTCAATCCTTCTCATGCATTCATTTGTATTTTTCAAGTTGTGTTTGCAAAATCATATGGATAATTTTCATGTATCATTACAGGAAAAAGAGGCTCGCAGAGAAGAAAAGTTCCGGTTTACTTGTAAATGCTCATTTTTGGAAATTTATAACGAGCACATTCTTGATCTTTTGAACCCATCTTCATCGAACTTACAGGTAAGCCACATGAGCAAACTGGTTAATCATAAGACTGTTAGTATTGTAGCTTAGGCCTTTAAGACGTGATTCTCAGTAACAGCAACAACTCGGGGATTTTCTCCTGCAGACGTTGTGAACCCTAAATCTTTGAATTTTGGTTTTACCCCAACTTTTAGACCTTATGAATCTTATCCTACAGATTAGAGAAGACTTAAAGAAAGGCATTTATGTGGAAAACCTCACAGAGCTAGAGGTTTCAAGTGCTCGAGATGTAATGCAACAATTGCTTGAGGTAATAATCCACCAAATTGAATTAGTTCTTTGACCACAAGTTATATTCCATATTTCCTGTTTCTACTTTATACAAGTGATTGATAGAGTTATTGGGCTATGTCAGGGTTCCATGAATAGGAAGGTGGCAGCCACAAATATGAATCGGGCAAGTAGTCGCTCCCATAGTGTTTTTACTTGTGTGATTGAGAGTACGGTACGTAAAGTTTCTCTTTAAAGGTGTGAAATTTTGAGACAGTGAATCTATTACATAAACTTGTATACTGAATGCTTTTTTTTATTGACAAATTGAAATTGACAGTGGGAATCCCAAGGTGTTACCCATCATCGGTTTGCTCGGCTAAATCTTGTAGATCTGGCAGGCTCTGAAAGGTGATTTTACCTATCATCGGTTTACCCATCATCATATGTTATGGTTGTTCCATGCCGCTAGATTTAGTTCTGAATGTTCATTCTGACCAAAAGATGATCACCACAGGCAAAAGAGTTCTGGGGCTGAAGGTGAGCGACTTAAGGAAGCCACAAATATTAACAAGTCACTTTCAACTCTTGGGTATGTTTCCTTACGTTCTGTTCGGTGTGCACATTGGTCACAGACTCACAGTAACTATTGCACAACTACACATTTAATCTAATCCAAGTTGTTTCTCCTTTCAACTTATCTGTGGTTCATGTTTCAGATTGGTGATTATGAACCTTGTGAGCATGTCCAACGGAAAATCTCTTCATGTGCCTTATCGAGATTCAAAATTAACCTTCTTGCTTCAGGTATATGCCAACATCATCTTACTTGAATGCATATTTCTATGGACGCTATTAAATCTATAAACATAGTTAGCCTAACTTCCAAATTTGGTCAGGATTCACTGGGAGGAAATTCGAAAACAATTATCATTGCTAATATTAGTCCTTCTAATGGGTTAGTCATTTCTTCATCACTTACCTTTTCTTCGCATTCTTCACATTCCAAGTCTGTTAATGTCACATTTATTTTTTACTTATAATAATACACACTATTTTCCGGTTTCTTGCAGCTGCTCACTGGAGACTTTAAGCACTCTGAAATTTGCTCAGCGTGCTAAATTTATAAAGAACAATGTATGTTATGTTGACATTTGTTTTCTGTAGCACCGTGAAATGAACTTCGTTTTCCTCCTAAAAATACTACTCCTTATAATCATGTTAGCGATTATGTTTGGTTGTTGTCCCTTTTCAGGCAATTATAAACGAAGATGCCTCTGGTGATGTCCTTGCCATGAGAATGCAAATTCAGCAGCTGAAGGTATTGAATTGTCTTCTATACCTGCCTGGGACTCAAAATGAATACTTTCTGTATAGAGCAGGGAACTATTGTTTTCTAGAAATTTAGTGTAAATCTCGATAATTTGCTTTGGTTGCTATTTGAATTCGATATCTTTGTTGTTCTCAGTTGGGGACATATAAGTGAGGCCATAGTATCTTAGTATAGTTGTCTATTCAAGTTCTGTATGGAGAATACCTTGATCTCCCTACAATGATAGAGTATTTGGAAGGTTTTGGTCAAACTACGAGACTAGTACCACTGCATCAATATTAGGCAATATGTCAAATGGCAGTGATAGGAAAGTTATATTTAGGGTTGATGAGATGGTCTCTAATTTCCTAACTCACCATTTTGCAGAAAGAAGTTGCTCATTTGCGCAGTTCAGCTAATGGAGGACCAGGAAACCAGGACTTTGAAGCCCAGTCACTGAGTTTGCTAGGTTCACCAGGAGCTTTTAAGTGGGAAGGGCTTAATGGTTCTTTTAGTCCACTGGGATCTGACAAAAGGCAATCTCAGGTTAGTTAAATACCCCGTATATTTTGGCAAGGTGATGTTCAGTTTGTTACAAGTTATTTAAAACTCCGTGCGTTCTATGGTTTTCTGCAGAAGAAAGAATATGAAGTTGCTCTTGTTGGAGCATTAAGACGAGAAAAGGACAAAGACCTGGTTTTGCAATCACTGACAGCTGAAAATAAGGCAGCTATGCAACTGGTGTGTTCCATAAACTGCTTTCATTTTAGAATTTGAAGTTAATTCAATTCTTTCCTTAGTCTATTTTCTTTCAAAGGGAGAAGTTAATGTCTGTGGTATTCAGCAGCTGCATCTTGAAGAAGCATTGTCTGAGTTAGTCTAAAAAAAATTATCGTTAGTGAACTCCCCATTTAATGGCTTGTTGGCAACTTGGTATACTGTTGCTAATGCAGGCGAAACAAAGGGAAGACGAAATTCAAGGTTTGAAAATGAGGCTCAGGTTCAGAGAAGCAGGAATTAAGAGGTTAGAAGCTGTTGCTTCTGGAAAAATATCTGCAGAGGCACACTTACTGAAGGAGAAGGAGGAGCACTTGAAAGAAATAGAAGTTTTGCGTTCTCAGGTCGATAGGAATCAGGAAGTGACAAGATTTGCCATGGAAAACCTGCGATTGAATGAAGAAATTAGAAGGTATGTTGGCGTACTTGTTGCATGGTGCTATTTTTCTTGTGATATCAATGCTGAGGGCTATATTCGTTATTCACAGCTGAAGGTCAAAGATACTAACTAAAATATGATGCGTGTGTGTTCTTGTTGTAACACCTTGATGAGTCGGTGTAGTCAAGTCACTAGGTGTACCTTGCCCTATAGACCTATATTGCAGTGCAGAGGACTACTCCCTTTGATTCATAGAAGTTGCTCCTATTTTCAAAATTTGTGAGGGAATTTGAAAAAGTTGGCCAATTTCAAAGAATTGGAGAGAGTAGCATACATCCTATCAACATTTTTGATAAAATTGTTTCAGAAGTTTTAGAGTTAATGTTTATCTGTATTTTATTACATTGGCAGATTAAAATCTTTCTATGAAGACGGTGAAAGAGAGAAAATGAACGAACAGATATCGGCATTGCAGAATAAGGTGTTATTGATTGATTGACTATGAACTTTCTAAGCTATATAAACTTTTCAATGATTGTTATTGGGACTGACCTTTCCATTATTAATTGATCTATACAGTTACTTGAAGCTCTTGACTGGAAGCTTATGCATAAAACAGATTCATCTGATGTTCAGGTGCTTCACTGATCTTCATTTATATAGCCAACATCAAATCTAATTAATTGTCTAAAGATTTTGACTTTGGCCAGTATTTTTTTCATAACATAGAATAGATATACAACTTTTTAACAATGATGATCTGAAAATAGTTTTTTTAATATATCATGCGTCTAAAATTTCATCGTATCTCCACATATATTTCGAGAAATTATTGGTCAAAGTTGACACTGGTCATATCTCCAATAAAATAAAATTGAGAGAAATAGTATTATGTAAGATGTGCTTGTATACTTTATCTTGACCATTACCTTGTGGGTCTTCCTTAATCAGGAGTCCACATCAGCTGGGCAATCATCCATTAAAGAGGAAAATGAATTCTTGCAACTACAGGTGTGATCTCCTAACCACCTTCTAGTTATTATCTTAGTTTCAGATTATAATGCAGCTGTTTTGTACTAATAAAATATTTCTTGACAGGCTTTTCAGCACCAGGCAGAAATTAATTCTCTACGGAAAAAACTTGACTCTAGACTGGAGGAGAAAGAGAAACTGGGCAGGTATATCTCCCTTGAAGAGTTGAATCTATATAGTTACAACACAAACAGTCGTGTAAACCAGTCTTACGTCAATATTAATTTAGACTTCTTCTTCCTTGTTTGGTTGGTTTTACACTGTTTGAACGTAAGGCGACTTTACAGGAAACTGATGGTTACAAATTTAAAATAACTAACTGGGTTGTTAGATGTTCTCCATTGCCTGCATCACAGTGCAGTGTAGACTGTAGATATTGACTTAGCCTCCTTTTGAAAGAAAAGGGCATTTGATGTTTTAGATGTGAAACTTTTATGAACCATAGTACTTGGCTTTGAGAGGAAGATTTTTTCCACCAGTTTCCGTCTTCATTTTTTCTAAGCCAATCTGATGTGTGAAAATTCAAGTGATAATTTGGTCTGACGGAGTGACTTTAACACAGGACTATATAGTGATTTAGATTTTGAAAAAATTCCTGTTAAGCTATTTATCTTGCTTTTTATTACGTCGGACAGGCACATCAAGGATTTAGAAACTGAGTTAGAGGCACTTAAATCTGCTGAAGAAGGAAATGATAAAATATCTACATTGTCAAGTGAAGTTCCTTCCACCCTTACAAGTGATGTAGAGCTGAAAGCAATGGTGGATGCTATTGCTGCAGCAAGTCAGAGAGAAGCTGAAGCTCATGAAATGGCCATTACTCTTTCTAAAGAGAATGATGAATTACGATCTAAGGTTAAAGTTCTAGTGGAGGACAACAGCAAGTTGATAGAATTGTATGAAAGGGCAGTTGAGGAGAAGAACACCAAAGGCAGTTCAAATGCTGAAGATGGTGGCAATAATGAAGCTCAAAACATGGAAATTGATATGGCTCCTGACATGGAAAGTACAGAGGGGAAACATTCAGAGGATTTAGAGCATCAACTCGCTGAATTGCACGAGGAAAATGAGAAGCTGATGAGTTTATATGAGACAGCAATGCAGGAGAGAGATGATTTGAAGAGGAAGCTTTCATCTGCCTTGCATGACAACTCCCTGGAAACTGAGAAATCTGACTTCTCGGAAAAACTTGTTGAGGTTGACGTACTAGAGCATCCAAACGATTTAGATTGTTCTAATGATGTAAGTACCCCCATTAAGGACGTGGATGAGCATATTCCATTTGCTGAAGTAGATGCCCTAGAAGAAGATGCCATCTCCAATCTTGACATGCATGATAATGTGGTTTGTATGACAAGTTCAATGTCAGATGAACATCAAAGCTCTTTGGCAAGTCCCTTGAGTTTTCAAGATCTACATGATAATCAGGAGTCGGAAAGCTCTCCTGTCTGCAAAACAATAATAGATGAAATGAGGACTGTTGAGGTGGATGAGCAAAACACAACCTTTGACTTCCCTGCCGATTCTGAGGATCTTACAGATAATGGACTTGATGGTAGAACGTGTTATTATTCGCAAATGGAGGATGAACTTGTTCTCTTGAGGGTTGAATTAGACAAAGCCCGAGAAAACCTATCAAATTCTGCCAATTATATTAATGAGTTCCGAGTTCTTGAGGAAGCCGTTCTCAAGTGTGATATTCTCTCTAAAGAAATAGAAGCTGAAAAGGATCACATCCAATTCAAGCAACAAGAGATTGAATCCCATAAAACCCTCTCCTCAGATTTCCAGTCCAGACGGGCTCTTATTGATAATAAGCTTGCTGCAATTAGAGTTACACTTACAAGTATTGTTCCATCATTTGCTTACTGTGAGCAGCGAGTAATAAGAGCAAAGGCAAGGATTGATGCTTCAACATCCTTCTTCCACCAAAAGAAGGACAATCTGAAGGGTTTTGTAACGGTTTTCAACGGATTTGAATTACAAAATTCCCAAGATCTCATGCATGTTAAATATTAAG
>JAOWBH010161155.1:0-19936 GCA_028566215.1 Silene coronaria
ATAATTGTTTTGTCATGTCACAATTATAGGTGACATTGTCTACATGACATTTTTAGTCTAACCTTTTAATAAGGTTTTATAGATAATAATTGAACCCTTCAAAATGGTAAATATATGGTAAAATGAAAGATAATTACAAAAAGTGAAATTGTGAGATTAAAAGTTCAATTTTGTGTGATCAAAAGCTCATACATAAAAGCTTTATATTATTGTGGTAAACTATAATGAATGATGTCAAAATTTCAAAGTTACATAAAATTTAGGGAAACAAAGTGAACATGTGATAAACTAATTGTTACATACTTAATGTGGTGTTAAGAGCAAGATTGATATCATGAATAAAAATACATCACAACGGAATAATTTTTGCTAGACCATAAAAAATATCCTTGATCCGCCCCTGATAATATTATACTCCCTCCCTAAATTCATGTGTCCTCCAATAAAGGAAAAAAATAGTAAATAGAAGGAAATACTATTGAACTTAAAACAAGGTGTCTCATATCGACTTATTGCTTGTAGACTAGTAGTTGTAGTTATGGACTTAATAGCGTTCGAGTGTACGACCATCTTTTCCCTTTATTGCACATGCATAGATATCAATGCTCCTCATATATATTGGTAATTTGGTATTCTACTCAGCTAAGGAGTTATTGGATGTCACTGTTGTATGATGTGACACACATAAAGTGACAACTTTATGATAAATAATAATTATTTTATGTTAAAAAGTAAATACTTTAAAATCAATCATTTTATAATAATTAAAAAATTGGTCATTTTTAACATAAAAATGTCCACTTCTACCATATAAAATGGTCATTTTTGAAGTTATCGTAGGTGTAACTAGTGTTACTTGCTTCGATTATTATGGTATTTCTTGCTTCGCCAAGCAATAAAGTTTGTTAAATAAGTATGTTTACATTTCCGTGCAACATAGAATTATAGATATGTAATTTAGAATACCAATATCACAATCGTTTATGTTGTAATCGAGACTGATCAACTTAATATTTTGATGTTTCAACACCCACATTTACTCCTAGAAGCTAAGTACACTATTGACTAAGAGAATAAGAAAATCTAGAACTTTTAGGTAAAGATTAGAATTTCATAACAACTTTTACTTCCCATCAATTTTACAATCAAACAACATATTTAACCCGTTCATGGGCTTCGCTAATTCACAAGAATCAGAATGGCAATCACACAAATAAGTCTTTCGTAAGACGGATATATCCGTATATTCATCTTAAGTTAAAACGGGTCAAGTAGTATCTCATCTGTATTGATAAGAAAAATAAATTGTATAGACAATAGCAAGATGTTTGTCTTATCTATGCAAATGAGTCATTATTTGACTTGTCTTAAGCTTAAGACGGGTACTCCGTCTTAAATAAGAATTCGTGATCACACAAACCCTACAACAATTTCTCGTGGGTAGCCTTTTTACTCGCATACTCATCAATTCATCATTCAATGATGGAAAATGAGATGGCGCCACCGGGTGGTACTCAAATTGGGCGCCACCGGGGTTATTATAGTAAATTGCCTAGGTTTTTTCATTTCTCTCCTCTAAATTTTGAATTTTAAATTAATTAGTAAAAAGGGTAGTTTAGAAAGTGTAAGTTACATAATTAATTACTTGTTACATGAATCGTAAATAATACAGTATGATTTTCATACTTTTTTGCCACATTTTGTGGAGAAATTGTAACAAACAATATTCTTGCTTGAATAGTAAAGGCGGAATGTGTTTTGCATCTTCCCAACAATCTATACCTATGAATAATGATGCTAATTAATGTACATTAGATACAAAACTTGAGTGGTACGCCATATTTTTTTTTTATTTTTTTTTACAGTCACGAGAGAGTACTTATGCCCTTGCATTCTTAGCAATGGCATGAGCGATCTTATTTATATGCCTAGGACAATAGCTTAAAGATAAACAGTGACATGAAGTAGCCAGGTCAACGACACTAATAAGTATATTTCGTATGTCATGGTGCGTAGCTTCGAAACCCCCAATTTGAGAGATCAAATTAAGACAGTCGGAATTAGCATCAATATGACGGAAACCCATTGAGATAGCCTCCTGAATAGCAAATTTTAGAGCATAGGCTTCAGATTGAATAACAGAACCAGCCCAAAAAGAGGTGTCACCCATATGTAACAAGCAAATCATCATCCTTATTGATAATGTACCAACTTACAGAGCTTTTGAAATCATGAGTCCATGAAGCATCACATTTAATTAGAACATATTTAGAGCAGATTGAAGTCCTAATAATAAACAGTGGATGATGACTCCTAATGCTCAAATACCCTCCATCATCATCCAAAGGATAATCTAGTTGTTTATTAGGATTCAAGTTCCTTCCCACCCCTTCCAAATTATTGACTACATTAAGCGTAATTTGATTCATTGAAACCTGAAGATTAAGATCTAGATTATTGAAAATCCTAGAACATCTGAGGCTCCAAATCTGCCATAACGTACTCACAAAGAGACATGTCGCATCCATCATCTTCCTGACTTTAAACAGATTTAACCAATTAATGAGCCAATACTCACTGTGAATACCTAAGGTAGAGGAAGCCCATATTCTCTTTGAGACGGAACACTCCCGAAATAGATGACTGAGTGGCTCAACCTGGTATATGGAATCATCACACAACCGGCAGTGATATTCCCAACCCAGGTTCCGTCGTCTTGCCTCTTCCCCACATGGCAGAGAGTTAGATAAAAAATTTCAAATGAAGGTTTTCCATTTAGCCATAATTGGAAGAGACCACAAAGTTGATTTACAAAAATCAATAGTAATTGCATCCATACGACAAAGATTAGTAGAAGAGGCCTTTCTTCCCATATAATTGAGAAGGCCGTAGCATACCCGCTCTTGATAGAATAAACACCACTCTTGTGTTAAGAGTTCCAATACAGAGAATTTTCGGAATCCTTCTGGGGTGAAGTGATAGATAGAATAAACGGGATGGCTTGCACACCACACAGGTTTTGGATAATCTCAGAGTCCCATCCATCTTGATTTTGAATTTGGCAAACATTGATGTAGGGTTAATCCCGGATCAAAGACGCCTAATACACAAGCAAGCGAGATTCCATGGATCCAGTTATCCCTCCAAAGCTCCAAGAAGAAAGGATAACCAACTTCCCAAGCCAAATGTTTTCGAAGAAGCTGTAAACCCCAAGATTGATTCTGTGTAATATTAGGGCCAGACATGACAGTGGCATTACTAATTTTATATTTTGTTCCTAAGATCTCCGCAATAAGTGTGTGCGCCATCCAATTTTAGCGAGGAGACTTTGGTTAAAACAACTAATTTTACGAATCCCAAGACCACCACCAGATTTTGATGAATTGTTGATAAAGAGATTACTACTCCAATGGAGACTAACACCCTTACTCGTTCCACCCCACCAAAAATGCGAGAGCACACACACTTACCGGTATTTTAAATGCCGATAGAGAGTAAATAGATAGTGAAGACAAAACAGAGGAAATAAGGGTTAATCTGCCCGCTGAAGATAAGTAGAAATTGTTCCATGAATAGATCCTCTTACTCACTTTCTCAACAACCGCTGCAAAAATCTCCTTCTTGCTACCATTAAAGTCCGTAGGAAGTCCCAGATAAATGCCCAACCCCTTATTGCTAGGAGCCCTTAATATAGCCAAACATTTGCGGGTATTTCTTAATGTACAATTAGGGCTAAAAGTAATTAATCTGATGGCCTGAGGCATTACAAAACTCATCCATAATATCCATAAGCTTGTGACATGATTTTTGATTCGCCTCAATGAAGAAAATAGAATCATCCCTAAAAAATAGGTGTGAAATTGGAGGGTCATGGGAATGAAAGATAGTGGGTACTACCTACGGTAGATGAAGAACATAACATCGTCGTCTTCACCGATGGATTGTATTAAATTTTCTCGTTCGTTGGCTTATAGATGAAGAACACATTTAGATTAAAAGCAAAGTTGATGATGAACATAATTCAATAACGAAAAAACGTAAATTATTGATGAAGTTTAGTTTGTGCAATATAGGTTAATAATATTAAATAAATTATTTTGGTACAAAATGTTATAAATAGAAATTAGTTTTATTATAGTATTACATAATGACCCTTAAAATTTTGGCCCTAAAATAAAAACCAACATTTTATTTTTCATTTTTATTTTTCTTTAATTATGGTGGCGCCGAGATTCGGTACCACCGGGTGGCGCCCTATCACCATCCGTGATGCATGGTCAAAACAATACTCGGTATATTCCATCATCTATTAAAGTTCAGTTTAAATGTGTGTGAACATTTAAGACGGGTATTTTCATCTTAAATTAGTAATACGGAATACAAGTATAAAACTATAAACAATTGGAGCAAACTTTAAGATGTCTCACGGAGTCACAGGGGCCCTAAAATGTGAGGGGCAAGTGGACAATGTTTTGTATCTCAAAGCTAGCGCATACACTTCACGCTTACCGCTTACGCATGCACAGCCATCAAACCTAGTACGATCTAAATCCCAAAACAAATAAATGATAAAAAAAAAAAAAAAAAAAAAAAAAAACCCTCATCTTTTTTGGAAGTTAAAAAACTTGATGCCGTAAGCGAAGACGAAGAAAAAGAGGAGGACCCAACCAAGATGAGCAACAGCTACAAAGGGCAGAAAATCATAGTCATAACCAAAGAGTTGCTTGAGGTAAGTAGGCAATGGCACATTTCCAACTTCAGGAACTTCAAGAATAATTGAAGTTTTGTCACCGACTTGCGATGTCACTAACCCGTACATTGTCCATGCCACTGGAGATGCCCAGTAGTACCACCTCCCCCATACTGGTATTAGCTGCATTTACACAAAAACACAAGTTTTTCAAGTACTAGAAGTCACAAAATTCTTAACGGCCGCCTTCTCCTCTGCCAACTGGATTTAGATACATACATTAGCCACATCATTATCTTCTACAAGTCATTATTCTACAAGCGAGATAACTACTTCTCTCAGTAATGGACTTGGGTTTTAGAAAGCTACCCATGGTCTTCTTACGAAATGGAAATTCTTAATTAAAACCGTTGTAGGGTACTAAAGTGTGAAATGGGTCCAAATCATCCCATTTACCAACCAAATTATTATGTAATTACCCTAGAAAGATGCATCTGTTTTACATAATATAATCGTTTCCATTTTATCGGATATATTTTCAAAATCACTCATCAATGAGTACAAAGATCACTGAGCAGAATTACATGTACAGGTTTTCGCTGAGCATCTAATGTTTTCATAAATTTAACAATTAGTCCAAACCTGCAAAACTACAATCTTACGTGAACCTATTTATGTAGATTGAACTCAATTTTATCTTTACTGATTGGTTTATTTCTGACCATTTTAAAACAAATGGAATACAGAGAAAATTTGGAAGTAGATTCCATATGAGATATGGTGATAAAGGAACTTATATAAAGGAAAACTAACGCATTTTTAGTGGGTAAAGAGAGAAGGTAACATACTGGCCTCGGAAGCAAAAATCCAGAGAAGAGACTCCACAAGGTAACAAAGAAAGCCATCACAATGGCTGCAAATTCATGCCGCGGCGTCAGCGAAACAAGCATCATCCCGAACATTGTGTGGTACATGAAGCACATATAAAAGCAGTAGTAGAAGTAGAAGAATTTGGTAAATGTCCATTCAAGACCAATCATCGAGTACAAGAGTACAACATATATAAAAGATCCAACCGCCAGGTAAATCATCTCTATTACCAGCTGCAGAAATTTGAACGAGAAATGAGAAGAAAATGTCAAACAGTATAATACACTCCGTACATAGTAATATAACCAAAAATCTCATAAACTATCATTTGACGATTTATGACTAAGCCTACTACTGTCTATTATTTTCCGAAGTTGCTCCATTTACTTTATACAGGTTAAGCAATTATTAAAGGGACAGTATGCTAATTAGACCAGACACAATAGTATGATATTACTCCCTTCTACTCTCTCACATCGCTCGCTCCATTTCCTTCCGGTAGCATGTGTGCCAAATTGTTAAGGGGAGGGTATGCTAATTAGATGGGACATAAGATAAATGTTGTTACTTGATTTCAATCTGTGAGTAAGAGAAAAAAAAGCATTTCACAAAATAAGGGACAAACAAAAAACAAAGGGCCAATTCCATTGAATGAACCAAAATTTAACAAGTGACAATTCAAAAGATACGAGGGAGTATACTTGCACAGAAAATGTAAGTTTCAAGTTAGAAGAGTGTTTTTCACGATCCAAAATACTGAAATAATAAGATTATACTTTAAAATCTCGGTTTTTTCTTAAGGAAAAAGTTCGGGTTGACCATGGGTTATAAATATAACGTATAAGTAGACCATCTTATACAAGAATTTACGTATTTGTTGTCAGGGAGTGAAATGTACTGCAACGTTATTACCTGAGCTAATGCAAATGGTAAAGCTGAGTACATTCCTGCTGCTCTTTCACGATAGAAAACAGTTCTCTCGCTCGCAATAACAACTTGGACATTTAAGGCATTACTCCCACACAGAAAACTTGCGGCACAAAACATCACTCCTATAAAGTTCATCAGATCTTGCTCGTCCACCCTATTAACAAATACCAGGAAAAACACAATTAGATAAGGAATGGAGAAAGGAAACAAGTCTATAGCATTTTTCATAAGGTTATGACAAGGAGAATTTACTCATTCCATCCTCAGTTAAAATCAGATGCCAAGCTTTTCTAAATCGTGATACAAACTAAATGACTACACTACCCAAAAACGAATAAAAGATGCATTGAGACTTAATATCAAAGGAGAGAAGGAGCGTCACTAATTGCAAAGAAAAGGAATAAAGAATCGCAATATTCTTCATCAAGAGAAGTGATTTAAGAGCTTTGGGGGAGATATAACTTATTTGTTCAATGGCTAAGAGAGGATGTGTAGACTATAGACCCTGCATTGCTCAATTACATAGGTGAGAAAGCGGATAGGAGAGGGGTGTTATGCGAATGAGTGAGAGTATAATGGAACCAAAAAATTATGTGGAGGGAAAATTTGAATGCAGCTGGAAAATTTCCCACCTTTTTTTACCTGAGTTCAAGCTTTTATTGGATATTTGGGTCAAACTGTAACATTTCTTTACAAAAGGATAATTTGATTCCCGAAGTCACAATTTTTGTTGGACAAACGCAAATACAAAAAATAGATGGCTACGATGGCTTACAAAACCATTGGAATTTGATTATCAAAACTAGGGTAGCGGAGTTCGAAACCCGTCAACTGCATGATACTAACACCATTGAAATTTGATACTCAAGAATAAATGATACTCCCTTGACTCTGAATATTTGCATTTGATTAACGTAATCCTCACAAAAGAAGAAAACGTAAAGAACCTGTTAAGTCGGAGGGAGTAGATATTTATGGTTAGCAGGGATAACCATTGATGCTTGATACTCAAGACTAGGGCAGCAGGGTTCGAAACCCGTCAACTACAAAACTACTTGGATAACTCCTTCGCACACAAAAAAAAAAAAAAAACTAAATAATAGATCATTATGGTTAGTGAGTTAGCCGGGATAACCATATGAGTAGAGGACGAAACACTTACAGTTGTGTTCCCTTGTTCCAGAACATAATGCCAAGCAAAAATCCCAGAACTGTCAGCATAAGGAATCTCACACCATTATATGATGGATTTTGCCAGTAAGACCTATATTGCTTCCAAAAACATGCTTTAAATTGTACACCAAGTGGTTGAGAGTGTTTAGTTGTGAAGTGGATATCTTCAGAACCTGGAGCAGGGATACTAAGTTCTTCAATTTTTTCTTGATTTTCCCTACAAAAAATGCAGCAAATGAAGCACCTCTTGGGAAGTCGCATGAGGAATCAGGCCATTTTAGCCTTTTAGGGCTATGTTTTTTCAGATGGGTAAAGACGAATTAAGGTCTTTCTAGTCAGGTCATAGTGTCTACACTGTGTCAGCACAGCACTCCGCACTATATACAGAGTTCAGTGACAGAGGACTTCCTATCTAATTACCGTTTATCTTCGTGCCTACAAACCTCTTCTAAAAATAAACACTTGTATTAGACATACTTGTAAATATATGAATTAGCATAAAGCTCGGCAAAGTCTACATTCAATTCAACTTCCATCTGAGGAGTAGTTATTTCAAGCATCCATGTGGCAGGGTTGTAGCCTTCTTTTAATCTAGGAACACCTGAGATGGCCTGCCAAATATCACATTCATAAACAACTTGAATCAGCTTGGCTAGTAATTATTAATTAAGATATCAACAAATGTAATCCAAGATTAAATCACAAATTTATCATGTCATGTAGATTGTAGAAGTATAACAAGTAAAATCAGATAAAGTTAAGTAAACGATATACTCCGTACAGCAGTACTTGTTATAACTTGTAAGAAATGACCATTAAATTCAAATTGAGTCAATTCTGAACTGAACCACTTACTTCAAAGTATCCAACAAGTTTCTGGGAGTTATGCCCAAGGGGTCCTGCGTACGTTAGTTGCCCTCCTCTCTTCATTAATAAGAGCTGCAATGTCATAAATCCTACTGAGCTGAACAATACATACATCAAATATGATGGTTGAATAAAGTACTACAACTAATTAAACTGTCTCTGCCTATTTAACAATTGATTATCAAATCTGTCTCTTGTTTTTAAAACATTTGTGAAGTTTCACAGATTTGACCTGCCTACCCCTCCATAGGAGTAAAGTCGATAAAACGTATAACCATTTTTTTTACACAGAAAAAATCAAACAAGACGATTTAACGTGTGACTCCAACCACTTAACCTTATAACTATAAAGAATATATAAACACTGGGGTTGTTTCCCTAACAATTGAATGAGAAAAACATAGAGATTTGGACTGGCTCACATGTGAAATCATCTGATACAAGAAGTGAAGAAGCACTTTTTTTAAGACATTCGAATTTGGATAAGTACCTCATCAAAGGCCTCAAAAATGTCTATGCTTGGCTGATGTATGGTACATATAACAGTTCTACCAGTATTAACAGTGTTTCTGATAGTGCGCATGACTATTGCAGCAGCCCTAGCATCAAGGCCAGATGTAGGCTCATCCATGAATAAAATGGAAGGGTTTGCAACTAACTCTACTGCTATTGTTAATCTCTTCCTTTGTTCATTTGACAACCCATTTATTCCTGGTAAGCCCACTATAACATCTTTTAGCTGTTCAAGCTCAATTAATTTCATTACTTCTTCAATAAACATCTGCACATTTAGAATGAGAAATTTCAAGCTTTAGCTTATGTTAGTTAAAAGCCATTTATCAAAATGATGCAAGCAACATGACTCCACAATTGTTAAGAGAATCAGACATGGAAGCGTATTCAAGCGTCGAAGTCTGCTATTTTCTGAAAATCCCTCCTGTTTTATACTTAAAAAAGTATAGGGTTTTTCTACGTGATACCCCTATGTTTTTTCGGATTCTATGTGGTACCCTTCGATTTTGAAAAACATCTCTGCTACCCCTAAACTTAGTAAATATTACTAAAAATACCCAAATTAATAAAAATCGAGTTTTCAAACAGTTAAACTTTGTAAAGAAAATATGTTTACAATTGATTAAAGGATAATGGTATGACAAAATTTTGTCAAAAGATCAACAAAAAGTGCATAAAATAAACGTTTAAAAGAGGTAGATTAGTGCATTTAGGGTATTTTGGGTATTTTGGGAGGTTTTCATCAAGTTTAGGGGTACCAGAGATGTTTTTCAAAATTGACGGATACCACGAAGAATCTGAAAAAACACGGGGGTACCATCAAGTATTTAAGATTCGTAGCCAAGCTGAAGTATTAAGGTTCCAAATAGGTATGCCAGGTAACATAGAAGCATACATGTAAGTATGTAACATGGGATACAAGAGTAGTGAATTCAACATATTTCTGTTATTTCTGTTACTCCGACAATTAACGTTGAATGTGTCACTAGTCAACATAACACTTGAACACTTCATTTATGCAAAAATAACTTTTTCCAAAATGAGTTGTATCCAACTATTCAACACGCACCCACCTCGTAAACTTGTGACCGAGTCAGGATAAGATAGTTACATGTGAATGATTTATAACGAGTGCAACTAACCTGTCTTGTTTTTGAGTCAATATTCGAAGAAAGACGAAGCCAAGCCGAGTACACGAGAGATTCATAGACTGTGACATGAGGAGAATGAATGTCAACTTGTTCACAGTAACCACAAATTCGAGCAAATGTTGCTTGATTCTTTGGAAAACCAGAAACAGTGATATTGCCATCAATATAACCACTTGTTTTTCTCCCACTCAACACATCCAATAGGGTCGTCTTTCCAGCTCCTGTTACCCCCACAAGTGCTGTTAATATGCCTGGCCTAAATGCTCCACTCACGTCATGTAGTAGCTGTAAGCGATCATCCCCATAGCCTAAGCTCTTCATTTCCTGATGCAATGTCAATCAATTTTATCATCCCTATTTTCGTGTTACCATTTTGTCCTTTGAAATCCTTCGTGGTCAAAATCCTTTGAAGTCATGTAACATCAAGAGCTGTCCCTTAACATGAGTTCAAAGGATTACTATTATAACATTTGTCCCTTACTCGCTGAAGAGTTGGGACAAAACAAATAGGAATCGCTCCTGGGGTTACCATTTTTCCCAAGCTAAATAAGGATCGCTCTTGATGTTCCCATTTCATGAACAATTGTCCCATGTCCCATGATTTGACAATGTTATTCAGGAGTAAGGGAAAAGTAGGTTAATTAGGATGATGTTACATGATTTCAAATTGTGAGAGTAAAAAAGACAACTTACACCTAAAACTTCATTACTTTAGAAATAATGCAATATCATTAAATGAGAAAGAAAAAACATGACAATTTTCAAATAATGACATCTATTAAATATAAGAATGTTCAGCAACTCACAGATGGTGTATCGACATAGCAATTGATGTGATTGAATGTAAGAGAAAGAGGTAGGAAAGGTAGCACCATTCCCTTTTTTGGTGCATTTGAACGCTCTTTTTGATGAAGAGTATCAATATTTATGTCATGTTGTTCAAGGGAGGAAATCTTTTTATTATTGACTTCACCACCATGATCTTGCACTACGGCTTTTGCATCACGGAGAGCTGGAAAAACAAACACAGATATTAGCAATGTGATAACACTTTTGGTTCATTCAAATTTCATATACTTGTTACAGGGTAATAGAGAGAAAACAGAGGACACAAAAAGGGAAGTGATAAAAATAGGGAATATGAAAAAGGTGGGGAGAGGGTGAAAGGGTGGGGAAAATCATTAGCCCATTACCCCCATTTGGACCAGGCAAAACTGATGCGATCTGAATGACCCGGCCCACACCTGATATGCACCCGAATAGAGGATCCGAATTTGACCCGCTATCCAAATTGAGCCGGCTCCAACCAATCTCACTCGAAGGTTTATTCCATCATATTGACCATTAAGGCATTAGCCCTAAATAATTTGACAACACACCCAAAACTGACCCGAACCCAAAAATGACCTGATCTGATCCGACCCGGATGCTTGCAAACTGGCATGACACGCATCCAAACTGATTTACCAGTTTTACGGGTCTACTGGCCCATTATTCCTCCTAAGATGCTATTAATGCATTGCCCTAGTGGACAGATGAGTTAGTATCATCCTTTTGTTCTATTCATCAGTACTACCACACTTCCTTTTCTTTGATTTTTCCACAATTACCCAAGTTGTTACAATCCAAAAATGCCCTTAGTGATCTCAATAGAGGATGCAAATACTCGTTGTATTGGATAACTTATCTGCGTCTCAGTAATATATATCCAACATTACTATAACTCATAAGACAAAACGTCCCATGAACAAATTGAACATCCCTCACTTGGGAGGAAACGAGATGACCAATGAACATTCTTGTCAATGGGTAATGCATCAGCCGATTACAAATTCAGTGTGAGATAAACAAATATATGAGTCATTAATCTCATTTCAACAAATTCAAACCTATTTAAATTCCAAAACCTAAAAATAATGGATATCATTTTCATTGAATACATCATATGAAAAAGATAAAGAAGAGAATGACATACGATTTAAGTAAGTCAGTGCTGCAATGTATAAGAGGTTGAAGAGAAGTGAAAAGCCAAGGAGTGCCCCGATGCTTATCCAAAACCAATATTCATGCTCAAAGAAGTCCCTTGACGCAAGTATAACTTTGCCAAGTGTTGGTTCTACTAATGTTAAGTCTGTATTTGGCTGCATCAATACCGAGCAATTATGAGTGTAGGAGGAAAATATAATGTCGTATTAATAGGTTTATTCCATTGCACTGTACTAAGCACAATGCTATCAGTCATCACCAAGTATTTCGACTTCTTTACCCTATTTATAGGGTCTGCATTATATGTGAAATACGGTTATACTAGAATTATGTTTTTCCCCTGTCATCATATTTGCTAAAGACATGTGCGCCAAAGGATAGACATGTTTTCCATATAGATGAGCCTACCGTGTGCCATCTCTCATCGAAGAATTCGTTAATAACCAAAGCGTGTTGTCCATACATCAATGGAGAAAGATAGTACCCCCATTTAATCCAAGGGCTAATATCACCTATACAAATACAAAAAAAAAAAAAAACAACAGAAAATTAGGAAATACAATACATCTTTTAAAAATTTAAATATGTCAAACCAACAAATAAGCGATATCCCAAAATAATTCAATATTGACCAAAACAACCATTTCATATTAACTTTACCACAGCATGATAGGACATTTATTAAAACTTTTACGTGAAACACCAGGGGTCAAGAATGAGAAATGTGATATTTTAATAAACAAAAGTTAGCTTTTTTGAAGCATATTATGTGAACATGACAATAAATATACTTCAGATTTCTTAACCTAGCTATAGCTTGTACGGGCATCATTTTTGTTTAATGTCCTCTGAGGGTTATTTGAACTTAGATAGGGGCATACCTTTGGCAATGATAAAACCACTAAGGACAAAAGCAAACACCATGAGACTCATACCAGCCGCATTCGCAACCACAATGGTCCTCCCAACGGCACCCACTAATCGAAATATGGATAAAGCCATTTGATGGATACAAAAGAAAGCCAGCCACTGACAAAAGAACCTGGAAAAAAACATATTATGAAGTTATCTCAAATATTTTCTTCTATTAGAGATAGGGCTCAAATGTAATTAGTCTTATTCATTTGTCGATAAAGTCAAGAAAGTGTTTATAAAATGGCCATAAAAAATTGAAAAAATGAGTTTGTATCATCTAAGGATAAGAAGTTTTGGTACCATTCATCTCTTCACGTGCATTTCGGAAAGAAAAAAAAAATCATTCGACGCAATTCGTGATGCACTTTTCATTATGGGTCAACATAGCATTTAATTGGAAACCGTGGAATGAAATTTGGCTTACCTATTAGCAGCTGGAGCATAACCAATTGTGTAGTAAGTGAGAATAGTCCAAATAGCTGACTCCATAAAGGATATAGGAATCCGAAGAACCCAAACTGGAAGTGCATACGCCCAGGCTGGATAAAACAAAGAATCCCTTTGTTTGTAGATTACAGGTAGCCCCATTATTGTGAAGGTAGTTTCTGCCATCCCATTGAACACGAAATTTGAGAGGCTAAAGAAGATAGCTCCCAGGTATTTTTTGCCATCAATCTCAGTTTTATGGTGCATTGTTGACCTAAAGAAGGCTGTCATTGTAGCAATTGCCAATATTGTTATTTGGATACTCTTGAATATATACAAAAATGAGTTTCTTTTCATCAACAACAACTCCCTTGAAAAACAAGCACTTAACAGTTTCCAATTGGAAATGTCAAACTTGTCTTTCACTAAAGCATCAGGGTGAGCTTTAGATTTATCATAAGGAATACCAAGATCCAACATCAGTCTTCGCTCGACTCGAAAAGATTCAAAATGCTGGACAAATTCCGACACTGATACATATCCATAAGGTTGATCATCCTCCTTAGACCAATACTGTTCTTGGTCTTTAATAGAAGTGACTTCTTGGAGGAAATCAGCTACTCCTTTTCTTTCGGGGCACTTGAACCCCACATATTCAAAGAACTCCAGGATGAGTTCCCTTGGCCCTTGGTACACAATTTGACCCTCGGAAAGAAGAATGATATCATCGAACAACTCGTATGTCTCAGGACTAGGTTGTAAGAGAGATATGATTGTTGTCATGTCCTGTTTATGAATCATTTCCCTTATGTACTTGCAAATTCTGAATGTAGTTGAGCTATCCAAGCCTGTAGATATCCCATCCATTAGAAGAAATTTTGCAGGTCCCACCAACATTTCCCCTGTACAAGGACTGCGAGTTAGTGCGTAAAATTATTTGTGCAACCAGTTACTGAAGAGAGTAAAATAAATCCAATTATACTTGCATACCAATAGTAAGCCGCTTCTTTTCACCTCCAGAAATGCCCCTTCTCAAGTCATCACCTACAATGGTATTAGCACACATGTCCAAGCCAAGTATCTGTAGATGTTTACCAATCTTAACAATTCACACATTCCATAAAATAGCTACAACAGTGAAATGGCTGATATCATCTTAAGGACTCAAATTAAAGTTGGCTGGCTGAAATTGAGAAACTCGGCCTGACAAATCCCAAAAGTTTGGTGAAACAAAACCAACATGAACCAACCCTCCCCAAACTGATTAGCCCCATTTGAACCCAAGTTGAATCTGAGATGCTTGTCACCAGGAAATGATCCAACTCGATTGATGAACATACAACAATTTGGCATGGCTTTGGTGTTGGGAGTAGTACTCCATAATTTGTGGGTAAGTCAACAGTTTATAGATAATCACCATGGTGTGAAATTTAGATAGACTGCTAGAGTAATGTAGTTAGTGGGCAGTTTTCATCAGGGAGTTGAGATACTTTATAAGCAAAAATTCTGTATATGTTTACTCACTTCCTTCTCTAGAAAACTAACTTGTAATTTGAATGAAACTGATCTCCAATTCATTTGATCCCTTTAAGTCAGCAACATATAATTTCAACTCAATGATAGCCAAAAGATGAAATTATTGATCTGAAAGGGGAGCAAAATGAGCTGATAACACCCAAACCAATCATGACCCAATTCAAAAAAAAAAAAAAAAAAGACTTGAATTCATGAATTGCCTTAGCCCTGATGATAACAGGAACAAAACTAAACTCAAATGATGATGAGTTTGACCATACTTGATATGGTTTAACCTGACTTAATATCGACCCACATAATTGCCAATTTTGTAAAGAAGTATGAAACCTTGCATATTTGAAAATACACACAAACTATTTTGGAATTATCCATGATCAAAATTGATCTCTGAATTGCATCATCTGCCCTCTACTTTAAAATATAAGAGCATTCATACATTTTAGGGGGCCATTACAATTTTACTTATTTAATGGAATGCAAAGTCAAAAATACGCGGCTTTAACTCCAACAACAACAACAACATCAGAGCCCTAATCCCAAAATGATTTGGGGTCGGCTGACATGAATCATCCTTTAGCACCGTCCATGGGTGCTAGCACACCTCAAAATGCAAAAAAAAAAATAGCAAAAAAGTGGAAAATAAATTGGGAGTGAAACATAATACAAAAGACAAGGTAAACTTATAGATTTTAAAATCAAAGCCCAAATTTCTTTTATAAAAATTTAGAATACGCGGCTTTAACTCCATGGAAATAATAAATTCTTCATCCAATAGCTACAGTGAACTTGATATAAATAGAGCCCATACCTTGAGCACATAATCAGTGCTTGTGTTTTGGTTATTGACTGATGACGCCTTCGAAAAAGCATCAAGTTCCAGATTGTGTTGGATTCTTAGTTGGTCTTCGTGGTTAGTAACTTTGTTCAACATTTCTTGCTTAGCACCAACGCCCAAGCATCGTGCTGAAAACTCTAAAGTCTCTCTTACAGTCATCTCTCCATAATGGAGGTCATTTTGACCGATATATGCACATGTTCTCTTGGGAGCGAACTCTTTCAACTCATGTCCATTATATGTTATCTTTCCACTTACCTGTCCACCATGAATACAAGTCAGCCATATATGAAACTTGGTAACATCACAGAACTGTTTTAATACAGATATCCGGTAATTTTGCAGTCACATACTCACATTATACTGATAATTTGAGTTAGAAACACGTCAGTATCATAACAGCCTTGTGACAGCTCTCATTATACAAAAAGTATAGACTATTACTCTGCAGAACTTATGGCATGATAAAAATTACTCGTACATGAGTTAAAAATTTCGGATAGCAAAGCAATAACGATGAATAGTTGAAGCTGAAGCAACGACATTTGCCCAGTTACACCCCTGCCCATGGCGACAAAAGATGTACAAGTGTACGCAACCTAAAACCAATGTTAATATGGTAGAGAGACTCTTTCAAAATTACCCATAACTAATCCAAGGCCAAAATGCATCAAATAAGTGCTACTTCATTACATAAAGATTTAGAATTCATGTAGTCGTATATATAATACGGAGTAAATTAATAATACATGCAACATACAATATCCAATTAGTCTTGCTTTGAAAGCCGGTGACTTCAACTTAACTCACTCATTCGAAAGGATGAGATAGGTTGGTCCTATCAGAGAGGATCAACCTAGTTTTCTTGCCTTATCAAAAAAAAAAAATTGTCTTGCTTATAACCGTTGGAAGTTACAACAAAGGGATGTATCACCCAAGGACCCCAATCACCCCTAAAAATAGTAAGTATTAGTTTTGATGGTTGTAATTTACTACGGTTATAAACAAGAATTTGTGTACTCAGTGGCGGATCTAGGGGGGCTAGCGGAGGCGGCCCCCCCGGCGGATGAAGTTTTCGCAATTTTTAGTTAAAATTTTCGAATTTTTTTCGGGGGAACCTTATGTAATTAGTGGTTCGCCCCTCCTAAAATTTTTCGCCACCCTACATTTGAATCCTGGCTCCGCTGTGTGTACTACATATGCTTTATGGAGTCTAAATCAAACTAGTACAATCATTTAGCAAGCTGATAATATCTTAGCCTAGTGGTTAAGGCAGTAAAACACAACTTAAAAATCATTTCTTTTAACACTCAAAACATAAATTAAAATAAAAAAAAAAATGAAAGAAGAAAGGACCTTAACATCATGATTATCAAGCTTCCCAGCCAAAGCTAGCAATAATGTTGTTTTTCCAGAACTTGGAGGTCCAAGAAGTAATGTCATCCTAACATTAAAGTATTAAACCAATCAAAAACACATTAAAATGCAACATTATGTAAGACGGTTTTACACGAGTATATTGTAGAACGAGTCCGGAAAAAAAAATATACGAATTTTATAGTTTGATGAATGATGGAAGTTGCCGAAATTAGGTTTTAAGGATTAAACACAACGATTACATGGTAAGAGTTTGCAAATTAAATCGTCGCCGTGATAAAAGCTTCCCGGAGCTCTGTGTACGGCGGTACTGCCGCCGTAACGCCATCGCCGAAAGTCCATTTTTGAAGATCCGAGGTGGTTTGGATCCGGTTGGGGGTCTGGTACGGCGAGAGTAAGGTGGGAGCGCGACGGTTGGGGGAATGATGGAAGAGGTTTAACAAGTTTTACCGAACATTCGTATTTACTTTGATCGTACAAATTCCAAAGGTGGATTTAAAACTTGGAAGTTGGTTAATCGGGTCGGGTCAGTTCGGGTTTTTAATTGATTTCGGTTAATTCGGGTCGGGTCATTTCGAGATTCAAGACGAATTCGGATTTGGTGGTCGTGTCTGTTTCGGGTCAAGCTTATCAGGTTATTTCAGGTGGGCCATTTTCGGGTCAATGAATACGAGAGAAAAAGTCATTTCAAGTCTTTTAGGTTCAATTAGAGACTTAAGTTATGTTTTATCGGGTCATCAGGTCGGGTCAGTTAATGGTCAAGAAAGTTCGGGACATGTTCGGCCCGGGTTGGATCATGTTCAGCCCAGGTCAAGTCAATTAGGGTTTCGAGTCACATTTAGGTGATGTAGTTCGGGTCAATTTCGGAACTCGAATCAACATTTCCAGTCGGGTTGCTTTTGCCATATCTAAGTGGATCCTTTATAGACCCGTCAAAATATGACCCGGCACGTAAGCCTGATCGTAGCCATTTTTCAGGCACAAGACCAAAAGATTTTAACCCGTGAATCAATTAACCCGAAATCGAAAATGACCCATCATTGTAGGGTTTAAACCCAACTCGGGACAACTTGCTCTCATGGGTCAAAAATAAATACTCCCTCTGATTCTGTAGATTTGCCCGATATTCTATTTTTGGCTTATTTATTAGAAGAGAAATTTTTATGTCATGACTATTAAGGTTTTCCAATGAATTAATGTAAAACTATATTTTTTTTTTACCTAAAAATACCCTCCCATGTATAACTTCTCTTATTATTAACTAACTATGATTTTTAAGTTTAAGACAAGTCAAATAGTTAGAATAAAAATAAAAGCATAATGCGTGTAGAAAATTAGCAAATTTGTCATATATGCAAGTAAGATGATAGTATGTTATTTGACTCATTTTATTGTTAAGATAGATATATCCATATATGTTATATTGTTAAGATGGATATATCCATATATGTTATATGTGAAACAATAATTTAGTACTAAAAAAATTAATACTTTAAATTACTAAAAGAATTAAAATACAGTTTACATCTCACTAATAAAATAACTTTTAAATGTACTTAACTTCAATTATTGTTTCAATATATAAGTAAGGTAAACAATAAATCAAAAAAATGTCAAATACATGTTAAATTATTGTTATTATGTCGTATAACAATTAAAAACAAACCTACCGCGCGGGTTTGATAATTCCACTAAGATCTTCAAGTATTTTGAAGGTCTTCTTTTTTGAAATCGTAGGCGTTATAAATTCTGTAATTGCCTGGAGGAAAACATTTCAAATCAAAACTTAAAAAAAATGAAATCATTATGTAACAAAAATGAAGGGAAAATAAACTTTTTTATAATGTTTTCATGTGTTATCGTACTAGTGTAGCTCTTGTGCTATAACATGGTTTTTCTAGATGAAAATGTAAGAGAAATTAACAAATAAATTATTGTTATTGTTATTTTTCTAGTTCTTGAGTTAATCAACACATATTATGGTTAACTATTATGCTTCTTTTGTGTACAAATCAGAATCTCAATATTTATGATATGAAAGTAATTAGAGGAGTATTTAATTAGATGGAATACACTAAAGTAGTAGAATGTGATGTAAACAGTAAACTTTGACAGGAAAATATTGTGACTTGTTATTCTTTCGGTAAAAAGGGGATATGTATTTACAATATAAGGAGTCGTTTGGTTGATCAATGAACTTATAATTCATGGGAATCAAGTTCCTCCATCCAGGGAGGAAGCTGGGACAATATAATGATCGGCCGATTTCATCAATTTCATTGATATCTATACTAATTTATCATAGACAATCATACCATTACATATTTAGCATTGTTGATATTTATTACTCCTTTCGTCTTAATTGTTTATATTCTTTGTGGGAGCATTTTTAAATTAAAATTCAACAAATGAGAGAAATGGAAGTTAACATTAATTTATGTGAAGGGATTTTTTTATAGAAACAAACACTCGTATTAGATAGTTTATAACAATTTACATAAGGTGAGACAATGAAATTATAGTCATAAAATTATGGGTTTTTCTGTGGGCTGCCCCTGAACTATTCACTTTTCTAACTTTTACCCTCGCATTTTTCAAATTACCAGTTGTACCCTTAAACTCCATTAATTAGTCCCAACCGTGCCCATTACTTTATAACCCGTCAAC
>JAOWBH010161156.1:0-11280 GCA_028566215.1 Silene coronaria
ATCGGGTTGATCGTGGGGAATATTTCATTGTAATCGAGTTTGGTTATTTTTGAAATATTAATAAGAGTGATAGGGTGGACGTAGACCTTTAGAGAGTAGATCGAACCACGTTAAAAATTTTGTGTCTCGTGCTTTACCTTTCTTGCAATCCTTTTTTTGTTCTTCTCACAGTTTCGTATTTGATTTCTCAGTACAACGAATTTCGTATTGTTTGAACAGTCCGTTGATCTGTTCAAAACGCCTGTGTACTGGATCAGAATTTGCAGTCACATTATTTCTCGGCTTAATAGAGTACTTAATTCACCCCCTCCCCCTCTTAAGTACCGGATCTATAAACTCAACAGATAACTTGAGGTCAGCAAATTGGTCTCATTTCCATCCATTGTGGTCGCACCACATATCACTTACCGTGGCTCCAAGAGAGCCGTCTGGAATAAGGGCGATAATATGATCGGAAAGAGTGACCATCCACCCAAGAGTAGTGAAGAGCACCCACAATAGAGAGGATTGAGCATCCTCTTAACCCTCTCTCTCTTCTAAGAGGACATCCTCTCTATTGTGGAACTATTTTGGATGTCCTCTTACAGAGAGGAAGATTGGTACTTTCTCTACTTTTAGAGGAAAGAACACATAGGCCCTTGTGCCAACAAATTAATATTTAATTGTCAAGTTTATTATTAAATTAGTTTTCATGATTTGTAAATTAGTAAACTAATATAAAGTGATTCATATATTAAATATAAAATAAGAAAATTTATATATAAGAGGATCATCTCCATTGTAAAGTAAAATGAATGTAGAAGAACTAAAGAGGATGTAGATAGTGAAAAATGAGATGAGTGAAAGAGAGTGTGAGATGTCAAAAAATTCGAGGGAGAGTAAAAATATAAGAGTATGAGATCATCCTCTCTATTGTGGGTGCTCTTACTATTGTCTTAGCTTGAGACGATATTCCTGCCTAAACATTGGACATATATATTTCTTTCGGGCTAAAATATATGTATATCACATCGATTGTTACAATACTTGACACGAAGAACTCGTGACCATAAGCTTGTAGGTTTGGCTATAAGACTCGCCAACCTAATTTAGTGAGGAAAGTCACATTAACTTGTCTAGCTGAGACGATACCCAAACCCCCTTTCGATTTCGTTTTTTGAATTGTCTCCCAACTAATAAGATGAACGGATTTTTATCCTCATCTCCACCCCACAAAAATCAACGGGATTTTCTATCAATTGTATCATAGGCTGTCTTCGGAATTTTAGCGGTTTGCATGCTATAATTGGCTATTGCAAGTTTATTGATCAAATGTCTAATTGAAAATCTTAATTTTAAGTCATGTTTTAATCAAAACACATAACTTTATAATTTAGCCTTTGACTCTTTAAGAAAATGTAAACACTTTTGGTAAAGATGTTTTGATTATCATATACGGAGTATCTATATTTACCCGATTACTTTTTCTATCATCTCTGGCCTTCCACAAGTCCACAACAATGAAAAAATCTCAATAAATTTATTAGGAGACTATTGTACAATTTTCAGAAAAAATGGTACTAAAGTTACTAAACTAGGTATAAATAATGATTACAAATAAAATGGGTACATATATTATGTAAATAGGTACGAAATTATTATGATACAGTCAACAATAATAGGATCACAAAAAACAAATAAAGGATACGAAATATTGGTCCCTCAATAACTCACTAAAAGACCTATCTCCTAAGATTTTAGTGAAAAATATTTAAGTATGCATTTTATACCCTTCAATGAATGCCTCATAAAGTCATAAGGCCATGTTCTTTTAGACTTAAACTCACTTAAATTAAGTTAACTTCAGATCTTATAAGTTCAGTTCAGCTAAGTTCAGATCCTATAAGTTCAGTTCAGATCCTATAAGTTTAGTTCAGTTTAGATTCTATAAGTTCAGATAAGTTCAGATCCTATAAGTTCAGTTCAGAAAAGTTCAGATCATATAAGTTCAGTTCAGATCCTATAAGTTCAGTTTAGATCCTATAAGTTCAGATCCTATAAGTTCACTTCATACTCTATAAGTTCAATTAAGTTCAAATCTTATAAGTTCAGTTCAGATCCTATAAGTTCAGTTCAGATCTTATAAGTTCAGTTCAGATCCTATAAGTTCAGTTCAGATAAGTTCAGATCCTATAAGTTGAGTTCAGATAAGTTCAGATCTCATTCAGTCTAAAAGAACAGGGTCTTAGACTCAATTCCCCCACCCCCGTTAAACATAGTCTAAGTGGCTCTTTTCCATCTTCTTAGTATTTGTGCCAAAATCAAAGGTAAAGACATAATCGGAACGGATGAGTATTACATAGTTTCCAATTGCAGAAACGGTTACAGTAAACTAATTTTTTGCTAAAATAGTTCAAAACCATATTTTTTAAAAGTATTATACATCCACCAAAGCATGTCCCACTTTACTATGATAAAAACCGACATTGTAGTAAAGTGAGCACGGGGACAACCAATGACCAAATACGACATAGTGGATCGGCCTCAACGTACTAATGCTAATCACCCATAAAGTTAACCAACGTCCAACGATCTGATCTCCCGGCAAGGCTACGTTTATATTACTTCCTTACCTTAAGCTGATATTCAACCTTTGGAGGTTCGCCATCGACTCTGGAGATCAAACTTATACCTGATTCAACGATTGTGACATATACAACATCTCAAACTCAAGATACGAATACCTTTCGCGTAACCTCATTCCTGCGCTCAGCACATATGACCATACAAAGGTCCGAATAATACGAGGTGACGATCGTTACAAAATGAGTTGATTAGCACCAGAACGGCAGAAATACACACACAAACCTAATTTACTTAGATAACAAGCATAGATTAACCACACAATCCATGGAGAAACACAACCACGTAATACCAGAATGGGAACAAACACATTCACATAAATATGAATATACCTCGGAAACTGAACAAAGGTGGAGCTGACCACCCTGTATTGGAGCAATCCATCTTGTATCATCATGTACATGTTCCAACATAATTAAAGTACGTATACAACCCATAACGCTTACCTTCTTATCTGCAATCAAGTACAAATATAGCAAGGCTAGTCTACACAACAATGCATGCTCCGCCTTTTCAAATCGATAAGTATATGCATCCAAAAATTATACATGTCAGTATACATTGTCTCAAATATAGTCTCAATAATAAAAACATACAACTAGCTTTCAAAATGATCTCTATATTTTATTATACATCGCCTCAACTATAACGCAAAATGGGAAAGGATTTTAGGACGAAAACAGATGAGAAAGGATTTTATGACGAAAATTGGAAAAGGAGAAAATTTTCTACATGATATCCTCGTATTTTTTCAATTTCTACGTGGTACCCCTTAGTTCTACAAAACATCATTGGTACCCCTAACTTTTATAAATTGCTCATAAAATACCCAAACTAATAAAATTTAAATTTTCAAATGGTGAAATTTAGCAAAGAAAATAAATATAAGATTGAGTAAATGGTATTTGTGATAACATTTTGACAAATTATCGCAAAAATAATCAATAGAAAGTGCCTAAACGACGCATTTAAAAAGAGCTAATTAGAACATTTTGGGTATTTTAAGATATTTTCATTAAGTTCAGGGATACCACTGATGTTTTCAAAAAATAAGGGATACCACATAGAATTCACAAAAACATGAGGGTACCACGTAGAAAAACCCAAAAAAGATAAAAGAAGAAAGAAGAAAGAGGAGAAGGAGGATGAAGAGGAGAAGAGTTACGTGAGAGAGTTGTAAAATATGAGCGAGCAGCTGCTTACCTGCTACTCCCTCCATTCAACTTCACTTTACATGTTTCTTTTTTCACGTTTGCCAACGCATGTTCTACGCGGTAAATATCTTTAGCTACGTATTTGCAAAAATTATAAAAATTAGATATTTTTAATGTATTCATAAAGACAAATCAAATAAGATCTCACATGAATATATTTTTATTTATATATCGAGAGAAAATTGAACTTGAATGTTCGCTTGTGAATAATGTCCAAAATGGAATCTTCCAAAGTGGAGTTGAATGGAGGGAGTATTTATTTATTTACGAATTCTTCGTCGTTATGTAATCTAGTTATTTTTTAAGACCGTCTCGAGTTAAATTAAACCGATTTTTTGTAAATGTTTCAGAAACGAAACAAATCATTAATTAATAAATTTAATGAGTGAAAATAAAATAAACTAAGCTAGTAACTAGAATTAATATAATATTAATTCGAAACGATTATAAGTGATTTTTTACTAAATTAGTGAATTAATTCACTCAAATCATGCACTATGAACGAAGAAGAATCAAGTATAAATTCGTCATTTTGCCTTATTTTAAAGAACATCATAGTGAGAAAGTGGGTAGAATAATAATTTAACATCTTATGTAAGTGAAAAATGGTGGAAAAAAATGAATTTTTGGTCAAAAATTCAAAAATAAGTCTCATTCCGGTGAAGAGGCGTTGATTTGTATAAAAACATGTTTTTAAAGAGAGTTATTTGAATAAAAAATTATAAAAGGGGGTTATTTCAAAAAAGTCGATTATATAAGAGAGTTATTTATAATTTACTCTTTAATATATTTTTATTTCAAATTATATGTTGTCAATTATAATGATATTATAATATACGGAGTACTCCCTCCATTTTCCTATTTTCTTCCCATTTGCTTTATTACGGTCTCCAAAGCGTATCTTTGACCGAATTTCTCGACATCTATATGTTACTCTTTTTTGTCGAATTTTTTTTTTCTTAAAAGATGTTTTCGTATTAATCATAAATGTTTTAGTTTTATAACTAAATTGTTTTTATTCGCCAATTTATTTGCGGTCAAAGTTTCCGAACTTTGACTTCCAAAAAGCAAATGAGAAGAAAATAGGAAAATGGAGGGAGTATTAGTGTGTTACTCTTTTCATTCTCCTATTTTCTTCCTTAAAACTGAAATATTTAGGGTTTTTCTATATGTTAATCCATAATTTTTTCAAATTCCACATGTTAATGGTGGTGCATTATTATGTATTACCGTAACTTTAAACTTTTGTTCTGTCAATTGCACCGCTAAATAGGTAAGGTGTCGATGACATAGCGTTGGTAGGTGAAGACTAAGCCGACCCATCCTCCCCTAAGTATCACCTACTCCCTTTATTACCCACCAGAATCACTTACAAGGCTACAACCACCACTATCGTCGGGGTCTCCCACCTCGACCTTCATCGAACTACCATCGATGCCTCCCACCCTGCACTGTCCGCCGCCACTCGTCGAAACACCAGCCCTACCTTCCAAAACCGTTAATCCCAACCTTTAAAACATCTCCCCCACCATTGTAATCTCATCCCACTCCCCTATAAACACTAGATCTTGGTTTTATGGAGTGGGGAAATGGGTTTAATTTCTAAGGCGGGACCATGGGGAGCCAATAATTGCCCGTGGGGATGGTGGGGATGGTGGCGTGGGGAGCCGGGAAAGGGGCCGACGACGGTGAAGGTTGTAAAGGGGGTGGTAGTTGTGACGTCCGACCTCGAAATAATGGTGTGAGGAGGTGATAACTGGTAGTTTGGGGAGGGGTTAGTGGTGATGGGTAGAGGGTTAGTCGTCCAAAAATTATAAAAATTACACCATTAAATTCTTTATGAAAAGAGTTTTCATATTAGTATACATCTTATAATATTTTGTTCTTATAGTTTAACATATATTGAAAAGAGAAGAGAGTGTCTCAAAAAATGATAATATCAAATATAAAACAAATGAGAAGAAAATAAAAACTAAAGAGAGTATCTTTTAGTATTTTATAAAGCTCAGAAACACACAATTGGTGATATGCGTAGTTTATAAAGTGGGGATCAATCATCTATTAGACCATCCCAAGTAAGGGGCGAGTTAATTGGGTCACCATCATGCATGTTTTACTTTAATCTCACTTTATTAATTTTGACTCACTTTCATCCTCCCAAGCAAAAAGTCATGACCTATGTCACAAACTAAATCATTCCCCACTTTCCAATATTTCCAATAATTTCTTCACATTTTCTACCCACCAAAACCTATTTCTAACCAATAGGAAGTTTACACATAAAGAATCACAACCAAAGTCAATTTGGTCCAACAAGGGTCACAAATTGACCATTTCATCAGCAAAAGCGCGGTTTTTTAGATAAAGATGTTACGGAATCTAACAATTAAACTAATGGTATTTAATATTATTTTTAAAAGAGTCGCTAGGTAATTTGCCTTGTTTATTTAAAAGTTACCATAATTATCGTCAATATTTACAGTACAGAATTATGGTGCTGATTTTCGCAGTATACATTTTACTCATCGCAATACACAATTGACAATTATACCTTTCACATTTTCCCTCCATTTTCTCTCTCTAATTCATCTATGATGTATTCTCTCTAATTTCAATGTACTACAAATTATTTTAAAAAACACAAATAATTATTTTTACAAACTCATATTATGATTGAAAACATATTACATACGTAATACTACTATGAAAATTAAAAGAAAAGAAAAAAAATCTAAAGCTATTACTATACTAATACGCATTGCAGTACTATGGAAGGAAAAAAATAAACATCAAAACAACTCAACAACTAACTACACAAACTGTCGTCTATTACTACAATATAACCACCCAAACCACCGCCACCGAAGGCCACCTGAACCGGCTACTGGACAACCCTTGCCAGCCAACCGAACCAACACATATCACAACAACGCACATCTTTTATACTACAGTCTTTGGCTCGAACGACCACTACCATATCGGCGGCAGACCACCATCGGACCACAAACATTAACCACCAGCGGCGACATTCAACTACGTCAATATCCCCACCATACCATACTAATTAGCTTAATTAATTTTACATAAACCCTAATTAAAAAGGAACAAAATTATGCAGGAAAAAAGAGTCATTTTGATTATTAATAATGAATTAAACCCTGCTATATTGTCTAATAATTATTCATAATTGAAAATTTTGAGTAAGGTTGAAGTTTTAATGATAGAGAGAAGGTAGAGAGAATTAGGTATGATATATTTTTTTAGTAAGGGTAGACAAATGGAAAGTTTGGTGCAAAAATACTACGATGAGTAAAAATCGTACTGCTAAAATAAATTACGTAGAATTAATTAAGAGGTAAATATTGTGCAATAATAGTAAATATAGATAGTGGGACCAATTAGTTATGATGAAAATATTCTAGAGTAGTATGTCATTTAGGTGGAATTTTTTTTTGAAATTTCTTAGTCTTTTAGTAGTAGGGGATGTTGAAAGGAAAATACATTCTCTTTGAAAATTATATCCGTACTAATGGAAATCTCCTTAGTATTTATATCGTAAAGTTTATAACTCTTTTGATTATGAGGGTATCCGGCCTAAGAAATCAATTTTTCTAGCCCCTGTACCAACATAGAAGAATAACAACACCCAAAGACCCTTAATTGACCATAATTAAGAGTATGATCAAGCAATAACTTATTAGTATTTCCAATCCAACGATAAGAGCAGACATCGGATTAATTAAATATGTAACGGTGAGAAAACAATCCCCCCAAAACTTAAGGCAAATGAGCACGAATTCTTAGGGATCTAGTTGTAGTGTGTCTGATAGATATCTATGTTTTCTTTCTACTCTACCATTTGGCCGTGGCTTTCTTACAACACTAGTCGGGTGATAAATGTTATCTCTAAATAATTGTCCACAAAATTGTTGTAGGAAGTTAGTACCATTATTGTCACTTCTGACACAATCTTAACATTAGCCTTACTTGAATTGTTTTTCTATATAAGCAAAAAATAAATAAATAACGTAGGTATTTGATCCTTTGTCTGAAACAAGATGGTCCTTGCGCTCCTAGAGTGATTATCTAGGACAGTAAGGAAAAACTTAGCTCGTAACATGGCATGATTGATGAGTCATATTTATATTCATTATATGCTTTCCTTTTATCACCTTTTGATACGATGGTTTCTTTGTAATAACGTAGGTATTTGATCCTTTGTCTGAAACAAGATGGTCCTTGCACTCCTAGAGTGTATCTAGGACAGTAAGGAAAAACATAGCTCGTAACATGACATGATTGATGAGTCATATTTATAACATCATGAGTTTCAACAGTGGTTTCTTTGTAATCAATTCTACAATGGGTTGTACGATAATTATAGAGCCATCCTAGATGCCGCAGCTAATGAGAGGTTTTAGAATAACACCAATGATGATACCGCTTGGAAGCTGATCGATGAGAAGGCTACTCACACCGCTGAGTATAGTAATCCCAGAGGTAGTAAAAGAGGAGATGGTTTGGATAGTGCATTGGTAGCTCAGTTAGAGGCATTGAATGCTTCAATTGCTGAATTGAATACCTCTCAATCCTTGGCTAATAAACAAACGGTTCATGACATGGTTCAACAAGAAATCCTTGTGAGAGATGTGGTATGAATGGGCATAGGGCAGCGGAGTGTATGAGTTCCATTGAGCAAGTTCATGCCTTTCAGTCTTTCAAGTAGGGTACACCGTTCTCTAATTTCTACAATGAAAGGATTCCGCCTCCGCAACAGCAACCGCACGTTACTAGTTATGTGATTCCACATAATCGTATTCAGCAAGGTACTTTTCAAAGGCAGAACCAAGGAGGTCAAAATTTCAATCAGTTTCATCAGAAACCTCCTCCACCACCTCCAAATAATGATATGTCCGAGATTAAAGCCATGTTACAACAACATATGATGGGTTCCAAAAAGCAAGAGGCTCTTATTACTCAATTATTGGCTCACGATAAGATGTTGGACAACTTAGTTGCCCAATTGGCTAGCCAAAATTCGAGTAGGCAACCCGGAAATCTTCCTCCTCAAGGTAAACAACCTCATGAGCAAGTTAATGCAATTTTCTTGAGGAGCGGTACTTCTTATGATGAACCGTTGATGCCAAGTGATAATGATATATCCTACATGCATCCTAAGGGATTGGGTAATCTAGAGTTGAGTGATGATGAAAGCATTAGAGGAAATAAGGAAGAGTCATGCGTTACGAAGAAAAGCATGACAGAGGCTGAAATCAAAGTTCCTAGATCAAGTACAGATGTCCTCGATCGAGGAACCTCTCCCCAGACTGCACCGTCTCGACATTTGAAGTCCCTCGATCGAGGCACTGCCATACTCAATCGAGGACACGTACCTCTCGATCGAGGCACCCATAACCTCGATCGAGGCACCTCCATACCTGACAACGGTGATTTTAATGCTTCGAAAAAGGTGAAAGTATCCGAGCCCATTCCGATTACACTTCCTTTTCCGCATTGACAACAGAAGACCAAGTTGGATCAACAATTTGGGAGATTTATGGAAGTTATAAAGAATTTACAAGTGAGCGTGCCATTTACTGAATTGGTCAATCAAGTGTCGGCTTATGCAAAGTTTTTAAAAGAGATATTGACAAAGAAGCAGCCATTTAATGAAGTGGAGACGGTTGCTTTTACTGAAGAATGATTACCACATTGCAAGCCAATTCTCCACCTAAGCTTAAGGATCTATGGAGTTTTTCTATTCCTTTTTCTATTGGTCATTTAAATGTTGATAATTCTCTGTGTGACTTAGGTGCTAGCATTAGTATTATGCCATATAAAGTATGTAAACAACTTGATATGGGTAGGCTTAAATGTACCAATATGACCCTTCAGATGGTTGACAGGTCTATTAAAAGTCCCATGGGAGTCTTAAAAGATGTGCCAGTTTGAGTCGGGAAATTTTTCATCCCAGTTGACTTTGTGTACTAGATGTGGCTGAAGACTCCCGAGTCCCTATTATTCTAGGTAGACCATTCTTGCACACGGCAGGGGCAGTCATAGATGTTTAAAAGGGTAGTCTTACACTATCAGTTGGGTATGATAAAATTATTTTTAGTCTTGACCATACCAAGAAACATCTCGAGTTAGGAGCTTCTTGCAATATGATTTTTGTAATTAACCCTACTTTTGATGAATGCCTTACTTTATGTTGCAGTGAGGATTTTATGGAAATCAATATGGAGTCTAAAGCTCAAGATGGGCCATATACTTGGAGTAAGGAGGTGTATGAGATAGAAAAATTGATCTATGGAGATGAGCCTCATCCCGAGCCCGTTTACGATCCAGATGAAGTTGTTGACTTGGAAGCTAAGTTGGATGCTCTAGAAACCGAAATTTTTAAAGTCAAACCCGTGAGTATCGTGGAGATGGAGAAAGCTCCCAAGATGGTTGAGATGGTAGATGATATGGAGGGCCATAAGCACACATGCTCATATTTTATATTATATTTTGAGTTTGATGAGCCCGAACATTATTCTTTGCCTATCTTGTTTGGTTGTACTTATTATTGGTGCTACTTATGCCTTTGTGTAGCACATGCGCAGATTTTCAATCATCTTCTAAGGGTGCTTAGTTGCCTTGATGATGCCGATAGTGGTTTATTGGAGAAAAAAAGCATCGGTCTTATGAGAACTCGATCGAGCATTGACTCACTCGATCGAGCATTGACTCACTCGATCGAGTTCCGGGTTTGGGGTTGTGTTGATTACGTTGTAGATGTGCATTGGTTTATCGCGGTTTCCCCTATTTTTGCAGCTGGTTTGGGGGAGCTTCTATGCATGCACCTAATAATCTCTATCCTTATATTATTATTTATTGTACAAACTTTCATTATAGTTTGTTATTTCTTCTTCCCTTTTGTTAAATGTGTCCTCTAGGGTTGTTGGTGTTGTTTGATTTTGTGTGATTGCTTTGCTGTTGGGTCACATTGAGGACACTATGCCATTTAGGTTTGGGGGAGGAGTTTTTGTTGTGTACTTTTAATTATTGCATTTGTTTTTATTGCTTTCAATGAAAAATAAAAATCCATAAAAATAAAAAAATTTATAAAATCGAAAAATATGTTATTTCCTTTATTTCGTTGTGTTTTGGTGAATTGATTAACCATGATGATGATTTGCATTGTTTTTGCATTTGAATCCCAATTAGTTATTCATGTACATTGTTTTGACTGTAAGTTTTGTAACAAAGCTCAATGATCGAGTCTTGACCATTTGACATACCTTATGCTAATTAGATTTGATAAAATTAAGTTGGTAAACCACTTAAATTCTGAGGTCTATGGAGCTTCCTAGGCCAGGAACATCAATAAACTGGTCTCATTTGCTAATTAGGCTTGAGTGTGGTTTCTCCTTGTGGAATATGTAATATCAAACTGCATAAG
>JAOWBH010161167.1:0-11279 GCA_028566215.1 Silene coronaria
TTAGATATTTTTAATGTACTCCTAAAGACGAATCAAATAAGATCCCACATGAATATATTTTCACTTATGTATCGAGAGAAAATTGAACTTGAATGTTAGCTTGTGAATAGTGTGCAAAATAGAAACTTGTAATGTGGAGTTGAATGGAGGGAGTAGCTCTCTATGCTGCTTTGGTTTAGCAGTTTATTGTGTCATATAGATGAGAGCGAGATCTGTTTGTGACCAGTGCAGCAGTGATCATCTCTAAAAGTAATACTGATCTTAGATTATTTCCCTAATTTCGCTGTGTTTGCAGCATAACTAGGTTTGAAGTCTTGTGTGATCAGAATGTGTAGTGGCGGGGGACATTAAACTGGTGCGAGAGAATTATGAATTAATGCTCTTGGATAACACTGGACGATGATATCTTTTCCTTGAAGAATCAATTGTCAACCATATGTGAGGTGTGTATGATGAATGCTCTTAGCAGTTGATGAATGCTTTTAGCAGTTGATTACCGCGGAGTTCATTTGATTTCTGACATGCATTTGCAATGGATTTAGCATTTACACTCATTTTGTTTTATTTTCTAACGCTCGAAGACATGGTTTTGGTTCAATTCCACAGGGCCAGGTGCAATGTTGCAGATCAGTCCATTTTTCGAGGTTGTGTCCTTGTCGCAAAAAAATTAACTCGTCCATTGTTGATTTCTGCTGATACTTTTGACAAAAATAGATTATTTGGCAAGTTATATACTCTGAGGGACTGTTTGGTTTAGGGTTCTCAAGAAAGGGCCAGGTGCAATGTTGCAGATACAGTCCATTTTTTGAGGTTGTGTCCTTGTCGCAAAAAAATTAACTCGGCCATTGTTGACTTCTGCTGATATTTTTTTTGACAAAAATAGATTATTTGGCAAGTTATATACTCTGAGGGACTGTTTGGTTTAGTGTTCTCAAGATAACGCCAATAATGATATCCTTTAGTGTTTGTTTCACCCATTTTCCCCAAAGGTTTTGAAAACCCCAAAATTCATCTACTTACATAATTACATTCACCATCCACAATTCCCCACCCAAGATTTCTGAAACCCTTACGGCCTTACCCCATCATTCAAGAAGGGATAAATTCTCGATAAGCTCTTCTATCTTGTGAGGGGACATTTCCATCCACGGACAAGTTAGTTCATGCCTCACCAAGATACTTTCTCATCATCAGGATGTGGCCGTATCTAGTGGTGGTTCGACGGCCCAGATTACTCGCAGGGAGGGCAGAGCTCATCAATCATCTTGAATTTGATGTTGGAAGCTGGTACGTTAAGTGCTTTGAAGCTGCGCCCTCTTTTTTTTGTAGCTTGTAGCACCATCATGCAGCATTCTCTTTTTATTTGGGGTATTCCGTACTTCCATCTTCTTTACCTGAATCTGTGTACAGTCTTTTCATTACTCATATATTTTGTACTCTTTAAGAGTCCAAGTCAGTGCACTATCACTGTTCCGAAATGAGACGTTTTCTATGTCTGATACACTAATAGTAGCCTTTGGGGTATCCTCTGCACCGCCGAAAAGATCCCTTTTTTGAGATGCTTTTAATGTGAGACCTTCCCAAAATCCCTTTAATCAAATGAGAATAATTAGATATTAGTTGCTGCGTATTATCTGAATTGGTCTTGCATGAAACATATTTGTCTCGTTGTCCAAAAAGGGTCGTGATTGAGTGTACTATGTGCATGTCTATTATTGTGAAGTAAAATATGTTTTCCCTTTGAGCTTTGGTCGTCACATTTACTTCAAGAATTTATCATCTTCTGTAGTAATTTAGATTTAAAATGCGGATAATATGAAATATGAGTATAAAACTAGTTGAGAAAAACGAATGCAAAATTTACATCAAAATTTTAACAGCTTTATTAAATGTTTGTCTAAAGTGCTGAGGATTTTATCAATAGTTGGAAAAAAGCCACCATCAACATTGCTGCCCTCTCTAGAGTCTAGGAGAGGCCCAACCCATGAGAGAGGTCATTTGATTGAAGCTAATTGTTGGACAACAATTGAAGTAGATTCGTAACTTCGTGACTCCCATTCCGAATAGAACAAATAAATTAACCAAGCAAGGAATTTCCCATGCAAGTTCTTACAAGGGAAAAAGAAAATAAACAATAAAAGTAAAGAAAAATAAGAAAATTTTCTCATTAATTTTTTCTCTAGCAGTCAAACCCTGATGACTGACAAATCTATTAATCCTATGATTGTACTTGATTAAGTAGGGTGCTTAATGGTGTTGCCCAATCGCCTTTCCGCAACGAAGCATATTAGTAGGAGGGAAATACTCATTAGCCAGGGTCATTTGAGAGTTCCAGACCCTGAGATAGAGCTGTTGTCCTAGATGCTGGCGTGCCCACATTGCAGACCTCACATTCCACATACCTTGGTTATCCAATGACACTAGTATTGCAGTCCATGAATTTGGATATACCTACAAATGTTCACCAAGTAACACCAAGGGTCAAGCAAATGAATGGTCTATATAATTAATAATTAATTACATACTTTATAAATTCAGGAATTAGCACTCTTATTTACAGAGCTTGTGACAGCCTAGTGTTGTAAAGTTGGTGAGATGAAGAACATGATAATGAGACAATAGGCAGATGGCTTTTATTTTTGGGTATTAGTCTTGATTTATGTTTGGCAGAATCACAATGGCTATAAAGCACGGCCTCACACGTTTATTAACACCGCTCCATTTCTAAGTTCTCCAACCTGGGACCCCCCACCTTTGGGTTAGGGTCATCTCCATAAGTTGATCTAAGTGCTCGTGGACAAATGTTTTAAGCTTTGCCCAGGTATTAATGTGGAGTTTTGGTACAAAACATGAACTATTGTCTCCTTGATTAACTAAATTATCCCTTCTCATTGTGCATGATTTGGATATAGTAAAAGGGGCACACTAGAGGATTTCTTCTGGGTAATATGTTCTTAATTGTGTTAGATGATGGAGATCGAATGCATTTTCTGGAATGTACATGAGTATTGTCTGGAATACATACAACCACGAGGATGTAGTTTATTTTTAATGTTGTGAGTTCAAGTTGCGGTAATATACCTGAGTAGTGTGTCTCGTAAGGGCATCCTTCCGATTGTAAACCATCCGACTGTTTGGCGTCCATTTACCAGCACCAAAACTGCAAATTTGTCACTTTAAATGTAAGCCGCATTTCACAATTGATAAGTGGGATTCAAGTCATGAGATTATCTCACATGTTAGACCAACCCTTTTGTAAGAGATGGTCTCACGACTCACATGTCACATGTGAGACCAAACCAAATACTAGTGCATTTCTATTTTATTATCTTGTTAGTCTCACATGCAACACTGTCTTGTAGGAGTTTGTGTTAAATAAATCACAACAGATGAAGAAACCTACCCAACAACCCAGAAGTCGTATCCATCAAGATGCCAGGACTGCAATGTCTTCTCATCGTTCTGAAACACAACCTCGATGAAATCGTGGAGAGAAGCCCCCAAAACAGATGTGCCTAGGTATGCGGCACCATCAGATGGGCTGCTCTGGATGGAATTTAAGCTGAATACTCCGGGAATGTTAAAGTAATCAGCAAGCTTCAATGGGGTACCAGGATGAATATAAGACACTCGGTTAATGGCATAACGTTGTTTCCCATTGATTAGAGGCGCTGAGTTGCCCAAAACAAAGGTTTTTGAAATTGGGATTGCGCCATAGTGGTAAGATCCCTGAGGATTTGGCCTGGCTGCATTTGAAGTTAGATTCCACCTGGTTGAAGTCATCGATATGAAGGTTAACCATATCATAAACATTTTTCTATAAAACAGGATTTAACAATATATGCAAGTATCCACAGATCTTGAAACCCAACAAATACACTTTAGCATGAACCTAACATATTATCCATTTTAATTGGTTTATGTCCAAAACTTGGGTGAGAGTGTGAGACAGTTTATAGTTTGATGCTGAATTTAAGGTTGCTTTTAGTATTCCAAATGAAAATTTACCCCATTGTATTAAAAGATCACCATGAAATTACCATAAGACTACCTTAACCAATGTTATTTTTGGTGGCCCTACCTGAAGGATCTGGCTTGCTCCATAGACCAATGGTATTCGCCAGCAGGGGGAGCAGGCAAAGGTCCAGAGGCCTGCATTTTAGAGTTGGAATAGTGGAGAACTGCCGCTGCAGTGTGGACAATCCGAGAGAACCTTGTGGAAGCAACAATGTAATAATCCCTAGGAGCTTGGTCTAAGGTCACAAGGATCGAAAGAGACTGACCCACATGCACATCGACTGAATCATATACATTCTGAAGAACATTAGATCCTTCAACTTCAACCACCTTCAGTTTGTGACCCTGGATCCTAAAGTTGAATGTGGTGGATAGCCCAACATTTGAGACTCTGAACTTGTATGTTTTACCTGAAAGACAGAATTGGCGGCAGTTTTAATGAGTTTGTGTTGGAACCAAGCAGCAGAACCATGTCCAGTATTAGTATCCACAGTGGTTCATGCATGAGACAGTCTCTCTATGACGCATCACAGAGATTGCATCATTGAGATACATATGTCAGTTAATCAATCTTGAAACTTAATTATGCAAATTTGCTAATCAAGCTTGTGACGGTTACTTTTGAAGTTCTGTTGTTAGTATGAGGCTGACCTTGGTCGGCAGTGAAAGAAGTGCGAGTTCGGCCATTTATAAGCAAACCATCAGGGAATGAAAGAGCCTTTCCTGCATCCAGGACTTGCTGTAGAGTCTGCATAATTCAATATGTGCTACAATGTTAAAATCAATCTGAAGTAATTACACTGAACCATAAGCTTGATACATTTTATAACAAAACGACTAACCTTATGGTTAGCCTTGTACCAATCACCAATAAGCAAAGAGAAGTCACCAGCAGGGTTGGCATAAGGAACCGGAATCCTAGGCCTAGAGTAGACATTAAGGGCACCAAACCCACCAGCTGCTCGGTGCATCCCTGTTGACGGGAAGTATGTGTAGGATCCAATTTGATCCTTTGGCTGGAAATTGTATGTGTAGTTTGCATTAGGAGGGATTGGGCAGTTGGTTCCCAAAACTCCATCTTGCCATGAGTTTTTCCTTTGCTTAATTCCATTCCTGTTGTTTGCAGATGTTCATAAATCATCAGCACTACTCTTGGATAATTATGCCCTCGTATCAAACACGCCGCCAGGACTCAGGATAGCATTTGCTACGTTTGAATTTCACACATTTCTAGAAGCAGTGGCTGAGCTAAATGGTGCTACTAGGTACGAGTACAAATGTCTTAGACTAACTTGTCTGATCAACTATATTTTTATGCATTCATTATTAGCTGGTATAAAAATAGTCGCATAGAAGTTTTTTGTGTTAAATTAAACAAAGTCTTGGTTTAGTGGTTAATATAGAATTATAGATGTAACTACCGTGTAATAACTAAAAGTACAGGTTCGAATCTCCCAAGCCTTCCTTTAACCAAAAGCATACTTACTAAGGTACTTGAAACTAGATCACAACAAACATAAATGGTGATTTGGTGACGAGGTAATCGGAAAAGATACACCTATACAAAACAATTATGAAAAAAGGAAAAGAGAAGAACATACCAAGTGAGAAGGAAAGGCTCATCCAACTTATTAACAACATTTAGTACAATGTTGTCATTTGTGACACAATCCAATTCAGGTCCAGGAAACTGTCCATTTATTAGTATACCCTGCCCAAATTATATAAACCAACAAAATTAGTTTCATAGATCCAAAAATGTACTTTTAGAACTTACTAAAACCACAATGCACCCAAAAAAACACATAACCCAAAATTGCTAAATTCAAAGATTATTAAGTCATGTTCTTTTAGACCGAAATTGTTTAGGCTGAATTGATCTGAAAAAACAAAAATAAACTGAAGTTACGGTCCAAAAGAATAAGGCCTACAGAAATACAAGCATTGTTACTATGAGTTTTCAAAACCCGTAGGCATCAAAATTAGTAATGTGACACCATTTACTCTGGCACCAAAAAAAAGCACTAATTATTGTATAAGACCGTTTTACTGTGTTAGACAGAGTAGTTCATATATTGCTAGTACGAGTAGTAATTAGTGTTAACCAATAAAAGTCCGTGAGACGGTATTATTCTATAATTTGTGGCAAAAGTGTACTACTACTAGTAGTAGTAGTATAGAAGTGGAAAGTAACCTGTTGGGGGACACCAAGGGGATAAATAGTTCCATAAGTGACAGTCCAAGTGAAAAATCTATAAGGGTCATCTGCATTTGTGATGGTAAAGCTGAATATAGCAACAATGCCAATAATATATGGAAGTATGAAGCTTGTTCTCGCCATTGTAATGGCGGAAATTAATGGAGGCACAAATGTAAGGTGAATAGTTAGATCTGAGAAATGGGGATTAGTTGTAGGAATGCAGTGAAACAAGTGATTTAAGTAAGTGAAGAAGATAAAGAGAGAGAGAGAGAGAGAGGAAGTGGGTGAAGAATTGAAGATAAAGAAAAGTGAGTGATGGTTGATCATTTTAAATACTAATAGTGGCTACTACTGTTTTCCTTGTTTCACAGTTCATACCACCGCAAATGGTGCCATTTTGTGGGGCCGCCTTCTAGTTGTCTTTGAATTCATGATGGTCCGTCTTATACGTTGGAAAAAGAATTCTACAAGCGGTGTATGCGTATTGACAACACAATTCTTATTTAAGACGGGTATGTCCGTATTACTAATGATAAGAAAGTTGCCAAGTTTATTTGTAAATTTAGTGAGCTAATTTGAAAGTTAACTTGGTAAATCTGCGAAAAATATTTTTGTAAAGGGGTTTAATAACATTATTTGCTGCATACAATCTGGGTCAAGATGTGGATAACCCGCATCTAGAGCCAAGCCAAAAACATGGGACTATGGGAGAGCCACTTTCGAACACAGGTTCAAAGGTGGATCTCGCCGTTCTCATGTTTGCGCCCAACTTTGGACAGGGGTCTCTCACATTTGTGCTTAGATTAGTGTGGAAATTGAAGAATACCAAGTCTTGTAATTCCTAACTTAATTCTATTTGTTCTTAAGTGAAACTTTTGGAACTTAAAAATGAACACGGGCTATAATTTATTTCAGGACTTAGACTTAGTTAATAGAACTAATAAATACTTAGAGACGAACGCATTTCGTCACAAGCTGAAGAAGGAGCGAATGTTGTCATTTTAGCGGTAAAATGTGACTATGTCAATGATAAATGTTACTATACTTTTTGAAACCCTAATAGGGGGACCCCAGGCTCATATATGCAATTATGGACGCGGTTTTGAATCATAATTTGGTTTCGAAAGTGTCAATGGTGTGTGGGTCTTGTATTCCGGAGAGAAGAGTGGGAGTATAAAATAGAGGTGGGCAGCTGGCAATTTGGTATACTTTATACGCGGTTTTGGCATCACGTTATTTACATTCCTGAGTCTCCTCTGGTATAAATGTATAATACCCTTGACTCCTGCTTGCTTATTTTGTATGCATGCCAGATGCCACTATGCCAGTGTGTCAAATGTTTTTTCTTTTCCTTCATAGTTCATGCCCCTTTTTAATTGTCTCTTCAACCCTGTCTCCAAAAAAACATACCCCCTTTTAATTGCTAATTCGTACATTTTTAAGTTTACATTGTTATATACTCCCTACTTGTATGTATGTATGTATGTATGTATGTATGTATGTATGTATGTACGAGTTATACGCCTACACGGACTAGTTTTTCATTAATACTCCGTTTATATATCTCATTAGGTCATTGTTTGTTGTATTATGGTTTAATTCGTTTGTAAGACTCGTTGCTTCCGTCTGTGATAGACTCAAGAACGAAAGACATCATAGACACTTTCAAAAAATTTCGACCTTTATGTTATAATATTGAATTTTTTCTGAAAAGGAAAATGAAAAATTACGACGAGGCTATTGGCAATGATGTAGCCACTAGCCATATTTGTGTCGGAGTACATGTTAGTGCCTTAGTACTTTTCAACAAGTGACGTTTTTCATAGTTAAATAAGTATTACTCTGTGTACATTAAAATTGATCCCACACTTTTCCCAGCTGACTATTACCACTACCTTTTTAGCTTATCCCACATGATTCCATGAACTATGGAGTATGGGCTACAGGGTCAATATATCATTAATTATGTGTGCAAGTCAGGCATAGATTCCCTTTGCCGTGGATGATTGCTAATTTACCGTGGAAACAACCAAGTCCCAAATACAAACCATATATATTTGCACATGCTCACAGTCAGAGGGCAGAGGCAGCAATCTCTGAAAGTGAGGGTAAGAACTAAGAAGAGACAGCGGCCCTGTTCGTCTGTTTGGCATGTACCAGCAATTGGACGATTAAAATTATAGTATTTAGTGTTTAAGCCATATTTTATTAATCATCATATTATAGTGTTTAGTGTTTGTTAATTATTAGATTTTGGTTCAGATTGTCAGATTACTTTGTCTAGGATAATCAAACTGCTATTACACTAAATAAACAACAATTGGTCTTGTTTAAGACCGTCTTAATTTAATCTCTCGCAACACCTTTTATTTAAATCGCGTGTAAAAAAACATACTCCGTATTAAATTAAGACGGTTATAACTTATAGTCGGTAAATAAGAATAAGAAATGGTGAAAAAACAATGTAACGGAGTATACCAGAGGAGTAATTTAGTTTGGTGCATTATGTGTTGAATGTCATTGCGCTGCTTACGTGATTTGCATCTGTACGTCGTACTTTTCACATGGATAACTCTGGTAGGTAGTTATACCTTCTTGCCCATGTATGTATGTATGTATGTATGTATGTATGTATGTATGGGCCTTATTTATGGTTGGATGGTTGGACTTGTCAATAAATCCACTACTGAGTAGTGATACTCTTCACATGCATCATCTTCTCCTAGATTTTAAAGGCCCTTTACTTGACTTGTTTAGTGTCAAAAATTAGGTTGACCTAGGGTAATCTTTATATATTGCTCATTTTGGAAAATATAATGTAGTAGGTGATTAGTTAAGGGTTTATGAAAAACAAAACTCAATCGTATTCCAAATATAATGGGTTTTCATGAACTCAATCGACACAAGTTGGTTCCAGTGTGAGAGACATCAAGGAGAGGAAGCCTAGCAATTGAACCTTATAAAAGTTAAAAAGTATAATTTTGATATTGGGTGGGCGTTATGACACCCCTTTGTATCCATAATGGCCACAATTAGTGGGTAGAATTTAAAGACAAGTAGTCAAATAATGAGGAGGGAGGAGTCTTAGCATGTACTGCAAGGAGATCTAACTTAATTCAAGTATACTAACTTTAATTTGATTTTGCAAATAATAGAGAGAATTAAGGGTAAAAGGGTGTTATTTAGATTAAGCAAATGATTAATTAAGGTGGGGTTCAAACATCACATGCGTTGTCCGCCCATCTTTACATGTTTCCTATCCACGCGCCCTTCATCCAATTTGTCTATTAATTGAAACCATCATGGTTTCATTCAACTTTGGCAAAGCCTGGCTGGGTCACTCTAATTTCTCTCCCGATTCTTTTGACAACATTGACTTTGACTATCCCTTGTGATGGGTATATCCGTTACAAGTTTGTGATAAGTTTAATATTACCCACATAATTACATAAGATACAAATTAAAGTGTCTAGGAAGTCAAAAATAAAGTCATGATGTATACCTCTATTTTAAAAAAGAATAGAGTATTTATCATTAGATTTGCAATCACTATATGTAAGATGGTGTCTAATGAAATCAACAAGATGTGAATCAACAAACTACTATTTCCACTTTAAATTACCGAATTCATTTTCTAGGAGGGAGCACAATTGTAAAACATCGTTACTTTTTATATGCCGAGATTAGATGGGGCACGAAAAATTGGGAACCAAACCATTGGGTTCAAATCAAAGCATAAAGTTCTTAGAACACCTATCAAGGCCCAAAAGCCCTAGACACATAGTCCAAATAGCTAAGGTATGCTCGACACCACGAGCAACTGAGACCAAGACCCCTGTCAAGCCGAGGATCCGAAGTTTGGCCACGACTGTGCCGCGGAATTAACGCTCTATGACAAGACCACATGGATCTCCACCTGCGCATCCTGGATTCATACATTTATCTATTATAAATACTATCTTTATTCACCTCAGCATGAGGTATTGAATCTTTAACTCTATAAGTATTTTCTCTCACTACAATAGTTGGCTAAAGACAACTCCTCAAGAGGAATTCAGTTTTCCCTCAAGCGAAATCCAGAGACTAGGTTTGCTTCCCTATTTCAAGACAATGCCGTGAGGAAGAGAACAAGTTCAAGGACCTCACATCAAGGATCCAAGGACAAGACGTCGAATTAAGTTTAGCATAATTCAAATCGTTCATTAAGTCTCGTGAAATTTGTATATACCATTAAGTACGTTTTTACCCGACTTGTCTCTTAGGGTGCCTATATCGATTACTATGGCCTCTTCAGGTTAATATCAATGGATGCAAATAATAATATCCAAGTTGAAAATATAAAGGGAAAGTGAGGATTGATATGAATCTTGCTAATCTTGAAGACATGGAGGGTACTTTGTTAATTCGAAATCACTTTCCGCTTTGCTTGATTATTATCTGTTTAACAGGGTAGTTTCCAAATTCTGTATTTTCTTAATAATATAATACACTTATACCCTTATTAATTCATAATTCACTTGTTTATTCCTATCATTAGAAGTATTACTTACATCCATCACCGTCTGACACCCACCACCACCCCATCCAAATACTCAAAACTCCCGCGGAATCAACCTCCCTTGTAGAAACACCATTAATTTGCCGGAAACGTCGCATGGAATCAAAACTCACCCGCATAAACACCTTCAATCTCAGCTCAAAATCAGTCATTGATCTTGGCCCCAATATTCCAGAAATCTTGTCGGGAATCTCGCCTACTATTGTTTGGTTAAAGTGAGTGGTGGTTGTGCTTGAAGTGAGCAATGATTATGACGATTTTTATGATTTGGTAAATTTGTTTGATTTTCTATATTCTAGGGTTTTGATTTTGTGAATTTTGTTAATTTTAATGGTTTAGATCTAGTTTATTTGTGTTATATTGAATAGAGCATTATTTTAAACCAAACTTTCATAATGGAAAATTAGGGAAATAAATAAAAGAGGATGAAGATGAGAGATTGATAAGTGTAAAGGAAAGAAGAATGTGGGGAAAATTGAAGGTTTGATAATGGAGGATAAAGAA
>JAOWBH010161178.1:0-11277 GCA_028566215.1 Silene coronaria
GGCTTGCTTAGTAACAATAGGTGATTCCTGACAGGGCGAAAGTCGTTTAGGATGACCTTAGGGCGATTAGAGACCGAAAGGGTATAATCATTGGTTTGAGACCGAAAGGAGATAACCTTGCTCTTCTTATCAATAAACTGACCGACCTAGTTAACCCGATAGTGTAGTTACCACGGTGGACCAATTCCTAGCATATTTCTCTTTTACTTGATTTTTATTCATAATTTTCGCCTTATTTCTCTTTCTTTTATTTTCTCTCCTTAAATCTCGTAGTGTAGACTTTAAACAATTTAAACCCCCCATTTTTGTGACCGACAGAGTAGTTTTACAGATAATAGTTACCTCCCTGTGGAGATCGACCCTACTTCCGCTAGCTGCTAAGTTAGTAGACCTAGGTTTTATTTTTGATGTATTGACGACACGCATCATCTGACTTCCTCCTTTCTTCAGCTCTGGCTTCCTCTCGAACTTGTTCAGTACTTAGTATAGTATCTAAAGTAGCTTGAAGGCGGTATGCTCTCTGAGATAAATACAGCACTTCATCCTGAGCTATTTTCTCGGAATTCAAAAGCAATTCATTTTCATGCTTTAAAAGTGCAAGGTCCATATTATGTTTCTGTAACACCCTCATTTAAGTAGGAGCCTTAACAAGACATTCTCGATTAAACAAGATTGTTACCATCTCAGTCTCCTGAGGTAATGAATATTAAATAAAACAAAACCAAGTACTTTATAATCAAATTCGCCTTTAGGAACTTAATACAATAATCGTTGTAAGTTACACAAGATCAACTAGCTAGCTAAGATAAATAAATTCTCATGTCATCTACTCAGCTACACTAGACTCCATCTTTGTCAAGCGTCTAAATCCGAGCACCGCTACGACTACTACTTCTAACCCGAACCTGTCCAATAGACTGCTCCTCATTCAATCAGAAATTATTGAATGGATCAACAAAGACCACCCCGGAAATAGGTAACAGGGAACACAAGACAATACATGGTGAACATTATGCCAAAATAAAAGTGATAAAACAATTCATAAAATAAATACAAATGCGTCGTAAGCATATAAATAAAATTTATCGCGTCAAATATCACATTTCGGCCCACGGCCTTATTTGCAACCGTGACTATTATCACGGCCCCCAATGTACTCGTGCTCACGGCACTGTTAGCTCACATCGACGTTCATATTATATTTAGCATTTCCTCAACTCCACGGCGCTTCAACTCCTTGTGCCTGGCCAACCAGTTCATTAGGCCCACAACCGCAGCTGCGCCTGGCCTACTCATTTCTCATACTCATTTCAACGAGACCATCGCAACATAACATTAAATTCAATAATTCAATATAACATTCACAGTCGCACAATAAATATTCAATGCTCAACACAAAATCAGTATAAGACCCTCTCAGTGTATAAAATTATTTACTCGCGACAATTAATTAACAACGCATAAGTTGAGAAGGGAAAACCTACCTCAGCAAAAAAATCGCAAAGCTAAAAAGGCTCCCTTTCCGAAATCTATTCCTTAATAATTAAAACATAATAACGTACAATCAATCGCCGGATTTTATGAATTTACGACTAACAAGTAATACGCACGACCTATGCCTAGGCCGTGGCCTCCCATGGTCCGGTCACCATCTTAGTATGCTCCGTCACGGCCGAGACTCCCTTAGGCATACTTGGTATGGCCGAGGCATACTCAGTCACCACCGAGGCCTCACTCGGCACGACCAAGACTACTCGGTCACCTCCGAGTTTCACGCTATACGACAATCTTTGCATTCAATATCTATCTATATCTCCCTCTCATCATGACAATCGAATTCCCATTATAATCCTTAATTCATACTAGACATTAAACGAAACGACAACTAAAAGTATGACAATACGAACGTTAAGATCATTTAAGAAATATATTAAAGCATAAGATTTTACCTACAAATTAACAAGAAGGGGTTGTCAAGTAATAACCGTCTCGCAACCGTCTCCTCACGCACTCGCTGCCTCTCGTCTCTCTCTCTCGGCCTCCCTCTTTTCTTACCTCTAGGATTTCTTTCTTATGTTTTATGTTAACTGACTAATAGAATTAAGATGTGTAAGATAGTAGTTTATATACTCCGGAAAATAGCTAATCACTTAACGAAAGACGAGACCTATTCAATCTACTCGGCCCACACGGATACAACTATGCTCACATGAGTTAACGGCACAGAATCAAATCCTGACTCATAATCAAGCTTATAAAATATTAGGTGTTGCGTAAAACACGTTTTATGAAATATGAAATATAAATCCAAATTTTGAAATATTACTCATAGAATATAATAATAAAATATTATATACAATCATTATTTAACTTAATATTAAAATACGAAGTATTACAGTCTTCCTCCCTTAAAATGAACTTCGTCCTGAAGTTCGCACCGCCCTCATCTCAATCGTCCATTTATGGGTATCATTCCTATCTAATTAACAGAAATTCACACGTAACGACGAGAAGTATTACATTCTATCCCGCTTAAAGAAACCTCGTCCTGAAGTTAACTCGAACCATTCTACGCGTTCAGCCTCAACATACACGTATCCCTAAGTAACAGGCCTAGAATTTAGACTCCCCGTGACCGTGCGTAAGGTTCCTTTCTTGCAAGGATAGGGTTACGCTCTATTAACATTCTCAATTAACCGATTCCTGTACTCTTATTGTTGATCCTAAACCTAGAACAGGGGGTGAGTGAGCTGGAAGTGAAGTCTCGCAAACTAATGCCTCCATCTCAAGGTCAATTCATATCATAGAACATAACTCGGCAGCCGAGGTCGCGCATGGACCATAACTCAGAAATATGGCGCTCGGCCATAAAACTCAATACCGGTTACTATTCTCTAGGTATCAAGTCAGTATTGTCAACCATGTTTCACACCTCAGATTACTTACCCACGAGTTGTGGTTAAAGGATACGACATTTAAGTATAATTAAATAAGTGCGGATTGCACAAGTACTAAGTATAACGAAATTATTCGCCCCATCTTTCTATGCCCGCATCAGTGTAACACCCCGCCAACTAAAGAGCCTTCGATAAGACCTTCTCTAGCAAGTGGAGTGTCATAGCCTCGGTTACCCGAGGTAGTACATATAAAATAAACAATCCAAGAACAATTTAAATAAATGAATGTTTAATCGGTTACAAATGTAATAATCCAAAATACCAAACAAAAGATGAATACTAAATGTTTAACAACTCAGCGGAAGCTATAAATAAAACTCGTGAACATCATCACCGATTCACCCCATGCTTGCTCAAGATGTCACCTGCCAATAAGTTCTCACCATTCGTCAACACAAATGGATCACAGCGATCAAGTGTTTGTACTACAACAATAACATAAAGCCATCAATGTAAATTCCATCAATGTAAATGCAAAGAACCCATCTCCTTCCACCATCACCACAATCGCCCTTCAGTTAGATTACCCATCGCAATAGGTAATCCCGCCGCCAGTGGGGGACCACAGCCTATCCCACCAAATTCCCGCTCGACACACGAGCGACCCGGAATCATTAATGTGCACATCCCCTCCGTGATGGGAGTCACGATGGGCGAAACTCGGGGGTGAGAGCGTCTCCCAACGCCTCACAAATCACAATTAAAACCATACATCACCACCATCCTCCGTCACCACCAACAGTAGTAAGATCAATAATAATAATGCAACAACAACAATAGCAATGACAATCAGGCATTATAGACTGAGTAGGGAAACCTTACCTCGATAGCAATCTGATTAAGCACACAAGGAGAAGTTAGAAATGATCCTCTACAAACCCGTACTATACCATCATACTATCAAACCCCTAATCCAAATCTGATTAGGATTGAAACACTAAAACTAACAATAGACGAAGATCGAGACTTACACTAACAAATGTCTCGTAAGCATAAATAAAATTTATCGCGTCAAATATCACATCTCGACTCACGGCCTTGTTTGCAATCGTGACTATTATCACGGCCCCCAATGTACTCGTGCTCATGGGACAATCAGCCCATATCGACGTTCACATTATATTTATTATTTCCCTAGGCCCACGATGCTTCAACTCTCCATGCTTGACCTTCCAGTTCATTAGGTCCACAGCCGCAGTTGTGCCTGACCTACTCATTTCTCATACTCAATTCAACGAGACCGTCGCAACATAACATTAAATTCAATAATTTAATATAACATTCATAGTCGCACAATAAATATTCAATGCTCAACATAAAATCAGTATAAGACTGTCTCACCGTATAAAATTTTTTACTCGCGATAATTAATTAACAACGCATAAGTTGAGTAGGGAAAACCAACCTCAACAAATCCGTCCCGACAATAAAATCACAAAGCTAAAAAAAGGCTCCATTTCCGAACTCTATTCCTAAATAATTAAAACATAATAACATACAATCAATCGACGGATTTTACGAATTTACGACTAACAAGTAATCTGCACGACCTACGCCTTGGCCGTGGCCTCCCATGGTCTAGTCACGGTCTTAGTATGCTCGGTCACGGCCGAGACTCCCTTACGCATAATTGGTATGGCCGAGGCATACTCAATCATCACTGAGGCCTCACTCGGCATGACCGAGACTACTCGGCCACCACCGAGAGTTTCACGCTACATGATAACCTTCGCATTCAATATCTATCTATATCTCCCTCTCACCATGACAACTGAGTTCCCATTACAATCCTTAAATTAATTCATACTAGGTATTAAACGACATGACACCTAAAAGTATGACGAAACCAACGATATGATCATTAAAGAAATAGATTAAAGCATAGGATTATACCTACAAATTAACAAGAAGGGGTTGTCAAGTAACCATCTCGCAACAATCTCCTCGCGCGTTCACAGCCTCCCGTCTCTCTCTCGGCCTCCCTCTTTTTTTTCCACTCTAGGGTTTCTTTCTTATGTTTTATGTTAACTGACTAAAAGAATTAAGGTGTAAGATAATAGTTTATATACTCCGGGCAATAGCTAATCTCTTAACGAAACCCGAGTCCTATCAATCTACTCGGCCCACACGGTTATAACTTTTCACACACGAGTTACCGGCTCACAATCAAATCCGGACTCATAAATCAAGCTCATAAAATATTAAGTGTTGCGTAAAACACGTTTTATGAAACATGAAATAAATGCGAAATATGAAATATTAATCATAAAATATAATAATAAAATATTATATAAAATCATTATTTAACTTAATATTAAAATTATTAAAATACGAAGTATTACAGTTTCCGTGTAAGCTCCTCGGCTGAATGAACGGATTCCGAACATTCACCAAGCTTCTTTTGATAGTTAACAATGATCTGAGAAAACTCGATGTTCCGCACTAAAATCCCGACTCTTCTCTTTGATGATTAAATTCCTTCACAAATCTCTCTAGTTTATCCTGGGCAAAGTTTGCTTCAAATGCCAGCTTATCTCTCTCTCAGATCGTAGTGATATTATCTCAGTCTTCAGGCTAGCCAGCTCATCTTCCAGACATCTCACACGGTCATTGGCCTGTTCCTGGACCCGTTTTACAGTTTCCTAGGAACATTCTAGAAGTAGCATGAAGTCCTTCTCCTCATTGGCAGGGGTGGAATAGCAGTCTAAGATCCAGAAGAGCGTAGTCTATGTTCCTCCTCGAACAATCTCTTAAACATTGACACCGAGGAATGAAGAGATTTAATCATCTTCCCTTGCTCCTCTGCCCTCTCAAGCACAGCTACAACTCTGGAAGTAACTTCCACCTTGTGCTTTTGCATCTCCTATTCAAATTGTTCCTTTTCCTGCATTACTTGGATTTGAACCTCATCTGAAAGGCTTCGAACCAAGTTTCGAAGCTTAGCATTCTGCTCAACCAATCCCTTTATATCCTTCACAGAAACCAAATGCTCAGAAATAAGCTTCTGAATATCAGATTCATCATTCACCTCAGTCAAAGGGATAGTAATGTCATCATCTATGTACTGCTGCTTCACAGATCCACAACGTAATTGAACATCGCGGAATTCCTTCAGAAGTATGGTAACCTGATTTTGAAGATCTATAATATCCATCTGTGCATAACTATGCTCACGTTCACACTTCTTCACCTCATCCTTTAGTGTAGAAAAGATTATCATTATTAATTTAATGATTACAATTACAAGCTAGACAATTTATACAATTAGATAGGACTAGCTATGTTATTTTGTTTCCTAAATACATAGGATATGCACAATATCATAGCATAAACAAACGAGCTAAATTAAAAGTGAATAACTACATAGAATAATTAGGTGAATCCTAATTATTCTCAACATCCCCCCGCAAGACAGACGGTCGGGACGAAAGGCCGATCTTGGAAATGAGCATGGCAAAGCGAGGTTTGGGAAGCGTCTTGGTGAGGGCATCTGCGAGTTGGTCATCATTGGCAATAGGAACCACACGTAAAAAACTGGATTGAACCTTTTCCCCTATGAAGTGGTAGTCCAAGGCAACATGCTTCATTCGAGAGTAAAAGACGGGGTTGGCACTAAAATTGGTGGTGCCAAGATTGTCACAGTAAACGGCAGAGGCAGCAGGCAGTTGAATGTGGAGTTCACTGAGCAAGAGTCCAAGCCAAGTGAGCTCGGCAGTGGCATTGGCAATAGAGCGATATTCAGCTTCGGTGGATGATCTGGCCATGGTACGTTGTTTCTTGGAGCTCAAAGATATGGGGTTCTGACCCAGATAGACAATATAAGCACCCGTGGAAGTAAAATCGTCTTGATTTCTGGCCCAATCTGAGTTAGAGTAGGCATGGATATTGGAAGGAGAGTCTTGATGAATGAGAAGACCGTGAGATATGGTGCATGCCAGATAACGAAGAAGAAGCTTAAGGGCATTCCAGTGGCAGAATGTAGGCTGATGTATATATTGGGACAACTTGTTTACGGCGAATGCGACATCAGGACGGGTCAAAGAGAGGTATTGGAGACCACTAAAAAGGGCACGATATTCCGATGGGTTGTCATGAGGGCTACTATCATGGAGACTCAGTTTTGTGGTGGCATCCATAGGAGTAGAGGCGGATTTGGCATCAAACATATTGGCGCGAGAGAGCAAATTAGCGGTATATTTGCGTTGATTAAGGAACAGACCATGGGAGCAAGGTTGGACCTCAACACCCAGAAAATAGGAGAGGTGACCAAGATCCTTCAAGGAGAACCTGTGAGCAAGAGTGCGGATGAACGAGTTGACTTGAGCAGCACAAGAACCTGTCACAATGATATCATCTACATAGACAATAACAAACAATTTGTAAGTTCCATGAAAAATAAATAGTGATGTGTCGGAGACCGAGTTCGTGAAGCCAATTTTGACAAGAAAAGACCGGAGCTCAGTATACCATACTCGCGGAGCCTGTTTTAAACCATGAATAGCTTTGCGGAGATGGCATACATGAGACAGTTTGGTTGGATCAACAAAGTTGGGTGGTTGGGCCATGTAAACCGTATCAGTAAGGGTGCCTTGAAGAAAGGCATCATTGATGTCGAGTTGGCGGAGAGGCCAGCTATTGGTGACGGCAAGACTTAACAGCAATCGGACCGTGGCAGGTTTTATTACTGGACTGAAGGTTTCGGTGTAATCAAGGCTGGGTCGTTGGTGAAAGCCATTAGCAACAAGGCGGGCTTTATGCTTAAGGATGGTGCCATCGGGGTTGTATTTTGTGCGAAAAACCCATTTACAACCGACGATGTTTTAAGCGGAGGAGGGCGAGACAAGTTCCCAAGTACCATTGGATTGAAGGACATTGTATTGAGCTTCCATGGCAGACCACCAAGTGGGGTCGAGAAGAGAAGGTTTAGTGGTTTTGGGTTCAGTGGGTCGAAGGTGGGTATGTAGATTGAGTCTGTCAATTGGTTTGTAGATGTTGTGAGATGCTCGGGTAGCGTGGGGATGATGGAGGGTGGGGGAGGAGGGGAGGGGGAGACTGTGCTCATGGTTGGAGTAGGGAAGGGAGTGGGAGGATCAGGTGACAAGGGAGTGGTTGAGGGTTGAGGAGTGACAGGGGTCGACACTACAGGAGGCTGATCTAGGGGAGGGGCAGGGGATAGCATGGGAATAGTGACATTGCACCATTCAGCAGAGGAGGGCAGTGAGGCAGAGGTAGAGTGCAGCGGAGGTAAGGCAAAGGGATAAGTGATGTCAATAAAGCGGACGTGGCGGGAACTGTAGATGTGATTGGTGGTCGAGTCAAGACATAGGTAGGCATGTTGAGAAGGAGAGTAACCGACAAAAACACAAGCAATAGAGCGTGGGTCCAATTTGTGTTGGTATAGGGCCGAAGCCACGGAAAACACAGGCTGCCAAAGTTGTGAAAGTTGTCATACTTAGGGCTAGTATGAAAGAGGCGGTAGTATGAGGAGTGATTTTGGAGTGTGGAGGTAGGCATGCGGTTGATGAGGTAGACGACTGTTTGAAAGGTGTAAGGCCATTATAAGACAGGCATGGACGCATGAGAGATGAAAGCAAGACTGGTGTCGACAATGTGACGGTGTTGCCTCTCTGCAAAGTCGTTATGCTCGGGTGTATGCGGTGGAGAGGGAAGATGTTGTATACCATTTAAAGCTAGATCAGGTTTTAATTTTTCAAACTCGCCACCGTTATCAGAATAGAGTGTAAGGATGGGACGGGAAAATTGCTTTTCGACAAGAGCCTTGAAGTGAAGGAAAATTTAATGTGTGTCGGACTTCTTTTTTAGTGGAAAAAACCAAATAAATTTAGTAAAGTGGTCAACGAAAATAGCATAATATTTGTAGTGATCAAATGAATATTATGGTGAAGTCCACAAGTCACTAAAAATTGCTTGAAGTGGAAAATCAGTATGACGTGATGATACAAAGGGTAGTTTGTGACTCTTGTACGTATGGCAGGCAGAACACACAATATTATTGATAATTGTTTTGGAACTTAAATTTGAAACAATGTGCTTTAAAACAGATAAATGGGGTTGTCCAAAACGGTGATGGAGGTCCTCATCCTTGAGGGAAACGACTTGTGCTTGAGGAGGAGATGACACCGGCCAATAGTACACACCGTCTATGGCTGGACCCGTGAGGATAGTAGAGCCAAACTTAGGATCCTTCACATGAAAAGAATCAAAATTAAAAACAATGGAAACATTATTTTCAATACAGAATTTGGAAACGGAGATTATATTTTTACGCATTTGGGGGCACAAGTAAGACGTTAGAGAGAGTAAAAGAAAATGATGGAAGGAGAGTAAAACCAACATGAGTAATAGGCAGCCCGGAACCGTCCCCTATAACGATCTCATCAATGCCATCGTAAGGGTAGTGCAAGGAGAGGTTGGCGAGGTCAGTTGTGACATGGTGTGAGGCACCGCTGTAAAGGAGCCATGGGTCGTGAGAGGTGAGAACCGTAGGGTTGGCTTGGGCTGTGGTTGGTGTGCGGGTGTAGCGAGGTACTTGGATATCAGGGTAGAGAGCCTTGAATGTGGGGCAATATGCAAGAGTATGACCTTGAACATGACACCACTGACACTTTCCGCGAAACGGGTTTTTCGGATTTTGGTTCACAAAAGCAGGGGTGGAGTTGGGGTGGAATGTAGTTTTGGCAGCGGAAGTAGAGCTGGTGTAGGTGGGGTGGGCTACCGCTAGAAAAGGATCAGTGGTGCGGGTTTCAGACTGTTGGAGGGTGAGTTCATGACAGATTGGCTTTTCATGGAATTCAGTGAATGAGATGGGGGAGTCTCGGGTATTAACACGTCAATGACCGATTGATAGGATGAATCAAGGCCATCAATAATGTGATCTGTGACATCTTCTTGAGATTTTTTGGTGCCAAGAAGAGCAAGATCATCAACAATAGCCTTGATTTTGTTCATATACTCGGTGACAGAGGAAGAGCCCTTGGAGGTATGTTTTAATTTGTGTCGCAATTGCTTGATGTGACCACGAGATGGGAGAGCATAGGAGGTGGCTAATGCATCCCACACTTGTTTGGTTGTGGTCAGAGGTTGAGAATGGGACTGATTTTGGAATGGAGGGTGCTTTCCACGATACCAAAGAGCAGTTTGTCTTGCCGAAACCAAGTGCCATAGGCCGGGTTTAGGACAGAGGTGTTGTCTTTTGTAGTGATAGTTTTTGGTGGTGTTGCAACACTACCGTCAATGAAGGTGATGAGACCATAACCAAGCAGCAACGATTCAAGTTGAAGTCGCCACTGTTGGTAGTTTGTGCCATCAAACTTCACGACGGAGTGGATGTTGAGGAGAACGAGCGGTTTGGAGGGCTCGTCTTGGTTGGGAATGGTGTTAATCGACATGATAGTTAGTTTGGAGAATGGAAGAGGATACACCTTTCTTCTGATTTTTTTTTAAAATCAGCACGAGATGGGAGAGCATATGAGGTGTCTAATGCATCCCACGCTTGTCTTGGTTGGGAATGGTGTTACTCGACGCTTGTTTGGTTGTGGTCAGACGGTTGAGAATGGGACATGATAGTTAGTTTGAAGACGCTTGTTTGTTTGGTTGTGGTCTGACGGTTGAGAATGAGACTGATTTTAAAACAGGGCCGTTGAATGAATTTGCGAAATCTGTTTGGAAAGTTAGTTTAATTTGAGGCAGTAACAATAGTATATGAGTTGTACTTTGTAAAATTATAGAAAGATAAAAGACAACGGATTCCATTCAACCTAAGATGAGTATATTTTTTTTAGACAGTTGTAACCTAAGATGAGTAATTTGTATATTCATTACAATCTCGACGGAAACAATGAATTTAGGGTTCACCATATCGTGTATTTTTTTCAACTGCTTGGATTTCTAGCCTCCTATATGTCCAAGTCTGATATTTTGACGAGTATATCTGACAAAATTGACCCGAACCAACACTCAAACTTGCTCCGAACCCGAATTGATCTGGCCCGATTTAACCCGACCCGAATGTTTATTATTACAAACTGATTATTATCCATTCGTAAGCTTGTAACACGTCACAAATGAGAATTTGTGCTTCTAATAAAGGCACTATAGTCGCTATTGTAAACGTGCAAATTTTGGCTCTATTTGGTAAAACTAACTGAAAAGCTAGCTGAGACCAGAAAAGCTGACTGAAACCTGAAAAGGTAGTTGAAACTTGAAAAGCTAATTGAAAAGGTAGCTGAAAGTTATGACCTGAAAAGGTACCTGATTTTTATTAAAACTGTTTGGTAAACTAGCTGAAAAGGTAACTGAT
>JAOWBH010161189.1:0-11276 GCA_028566215.1 Silene coronaria
TTATGAGAGTTACCATGCTTTTACGACTTATAAAATTCCCCTTTACATAAAAAAATTACTCCGTATAAATCTTCAAATTTTTATTTTAAAAAAAAGGATAAATTAAAAGTTACTCTCTTATAAAAAAAAATCCCTAAAATTACTCTCTTAAAATTTATTTTTTTCAAAAATTATTTCAAAACTCCAATTTAAGTCACTTATTCCGTGTGTTTATGAACTTATTCCGTTTGTGGCTTAGCCAATTTAACAATGGAGAATAAGTTCAAAAATAAACGGAATAAGTCACCTAAATTAGAGTTTCGAATCAATTTTTGATAAATTTGCATCTTAAGGGAGTAGGTTTAGGATTTTTTTTAAGGGAGTAATTTTAAAAAACTGAATTTTAAAATAAAGTAATTTTTAATTTACTCTAAAAAAAAATACTCCCCTTTTCGTATAGTCTAAGATTATTTAAATAATACGGAGTATACATTATTTGAAACAGTTGTAAATGTAAGACGAATTTAAACCGGTTATAAATTAGGTTGACATTGAACATTAAATAAACCTGAGTCATAATTGTGTAATTTCACACCCACTCCATATCCAATGTGGACACCCACCCAAAATATCAAAATTCCAATTTCATTTAATAAACACAATCCCAACTAACCTAACTGACTAACTAACTAACTTTCCCGCCCAACAGCAAAATAATAGGCGCAAGCTATTTCAAGCTAGACGGCACCAAGGACCCAGCAGACATCCTCTCCCCGATCGACGTCGAAGGCCATGGGACCCACACATCCTCCACCCTGGCAGGTGTCCTTGTCAACAACGCCAGCCTCTCGGGGCTGGCAGCAGGGACTGCCCGAGGAGCGGTCCCAGCAGCTCGTATAGCCACCTACAAGGTCTGTTGGATGAGCACCGGGTGCTCTGACATGGACATACTAGCTGCCTTTGACCACGCAATTGCTGACGGTGTTGACGTCATCAGTTACTCAATTGGTGGGCCCTCACCGAGCTACGTGTCAGATTCTATATCGATTGGATCATTCCACGCGATGAGGAAAGGGATCGTCACTGTGGGGTCTGCTGGTAATGATGGGCCCGCTGGTGGGAGCGTTGCTAATCACGCGCCCTGGATTTTGACTGTTGCTGCTAGTGGCATTGATCGGGGTTTTCGCAGTAAAGTTTTGCTCGGTAATGGTAAAAGCCTCGAGGTAAATAAGAATGTTTTTAAATATTGAAGATGTCTTAATACGACAGTAAATTGATCCTTGAGACGGAGCAACTAAAAATTAGGTCACAGGTTCGAGTCTCCCCCTGTATTGTACGACAGTTCATATGGTCGATTTGTTGCATTATGATTTTCAATTATTCATAAATTACAAGATTAATTTGTAATTTGCTTAACACAAAACGCGTGAACTAATTGAAAATTCGATGTTTTCATTTACTTGTTGATCAGGGAGTCGGAGTTGACTTATTTGAAACAAATGAAAAGTCATATGATCTAGTTAGTGGGGAGGATGTAGCCAAAAATTCCCAAGACAAAGGTAGCGCAAGGTATTCACATGATTCGCTCGCCTCTAATTTCTCTGTAACGCATATGTCAGTTAACTTTGCTGGTAAAATCGCGTACTAATATAACAGCGCGATTCTGTTTTTAATGAACCAGGTTCTGTTTGGATAACTCAATGAGCCCGACCAAGGTCAAAGGAAAAATTGTATTGTGTAGATTACAAGAGTGGGGAGTTGAGTCAGTGGTAAAACAAAATCAAGGTGTTGGTGCTATTGTTTCGAGCCCTAGGTTTTTGGATGTTGCTATGGTTTTCATGGCACCCGGTACTATTGTAAATTCTACTGTTGGTGAAAAAATTGATGAATACATCCACTCAACAAGGTAAAAAGACTTACTGGTTTAGTATGTTTGTAAATTTTAGTCCTCTTCCATCTTAACGATTGAGACGGAGGGAGTACACTTGTAACTTGTAAGTAAAATGTTGACTGTTTTGTATGTTATGTCAGATCACCTTCTGCAACAATATATAAATCCAAAGAAGTTAAGGTTTCAGCTCCGTATATTGGTTCATTCTCGTCTCGAGGTCCAAATCCGGGATCACTTAGACTTCTTAAGGTATATTTCTAAGCATCTCTTGCTTTCTATCTGCATCTGAGAAACAGACTGAGGTAACACTGAAAATATTTTTGGTGTGTTTGGAGTTGTGACTATAAAAGCATTTGGTTTCAACTACTCATCCGCGATTAGGTCAGATCGGTTAATTCAATCAAATCTGATCGATTTTGCCGGGTATAAACATATCGCGATGACACTGTTACTCAGTTACTGACTGAAACATTAATTGCTGCAGCCAGATATTGCTGCACCCGGGATCGATATACTGGCTGCATATACTCCTCTGAGGTCGCTGACTGGGTTGAAGGGTGATACCCAACACTCAAAGTTTAACCTGTTGTCAGGAACTTCAATGGCTTGCCCCCATGTTGCCGGTGTTGCGGCCTATGTCAAGTCATTTCATCCGAATTGGTCTCCTGCTGCTATTCGGTCTGCCATCATTACAACAGGTTTTAGATTGTTAGATTTCGAGTTACTTGTCGTAAAGTCAGTTTTACAAGGTCTAATTTTGATCCATGTATCCAACAGCGAGGCCAATGAGTTCAAGGATCAACAAAGATGCTGAATTCGCTTACGGTGCAGGTCAAGTAAACCCACTTAGAGCAGTGAGTCCAGGCTTAATCTACGACATGGACGAAATGACTTACATCCAATTCCTATGTCGGGAAGGCTATAACGGATCCTCGTTATCTGTCCTGGTTGGCTCGAAATCCATCAACTGTACATCTATGATTCCTTCATTAGGGTATGACGCCCTCAACTATCCTACAATGCAGCTGAGCGTGAAGAACAAGCACAGACCCACAGTAGCTGTGTTCCGAAGAAGAGTCACCAATGTGGGTCCACCAAACTCGGTGTACAATGCCACAGTTAGGGTTCCGAAAGGTGTGGACATCACGGTTACACCTTCGAGTCTATCCTTCTCTCGAGCCTTACAAATGAGAAGCTTCAAGGTTGTGGTGAAAGCTAGCTCTGAATTCGACGTAAGAATGTTATCAGCTTCTCTCATTTGGAGAAGCTCAAGACATGCTGTTAGAAGTCCAATTGTCATTTATAGGTTATAGGAATAATTCTTAGAATAACTGAAAACTTAGCAATGCTATAACATTCCTGTAATTGACTGTAAATCATGACATGCTCTTGTTAGTCGTAATTCATACGATCTTCGGTCGGATTGATTCTAAATAGGTCAAATAACATTAATCACTACAGATTTCAGCCCTCCACTTCTTTCCAAAACCGATTGAATCAGTTGATGCAATCGGAAGGAAAAGGATAGAAATTAAAATGCGACTATATAATCGAAGATTGATAGGTCACCCAATTTAAAGAGAGCTCTTACCACTTGAGCTACTCTTGTTGTCGTAGGAGTAATATATACGAGTACTAGTGTAGATTCCGTGCTAATGCACGGTTTTGTAGATGAAGATATATATTAGAGAAATTGACAAAAAATTTAGGATAATTCAATTCTATTTTTTTATCATAAAATTAACTATTAATAATATAATATGAGTATGACTAAAATTTAATAATATGACTAAAATTTACATAGGTTTTAAATATAACATTTACGATATTTAAATGCATATATTGAAAAAATGATAATATATAATAATGAATAAATTATATGAAGGCCAGCTATGAAGTTGCGGTGTTTGAATTGATAAGATATTGTTACATTTGAGGTTTATATATTAGGTACAAAATATATTTAAAATAACTTAGCAAAGTTAGGCCCAATTTATAGCTAAAAGTATTTAAGCGGAAAAATTTATAGTTTTCTTATTCTTTTAGTATAATGGGGATGAGGATTGAAAATTAGTTTGGTTCGAAGTTCAGTCCACGATCCATTCGGTTTAATCAAGACCGAACCAAAGACTGAATTAGCCAAACTAAGTGGACTGTGTACCAGATCAAATAAACTATGGTCTGAGCTGCATACCAAACTTATTGGTCTGGTTGGTCTTTAATACGGACTATCGAGTAAACAGGCCTAGCTGTACTTCTACGGTATATGTATAAAGGTTGAGGCCGCAATAATTGATACCACCCGAAAAACACGACATGAATCTGTCACGATATTAGTGGGATAGGGTTAAGACGTTATGACCCATTTAAGTAATTGAGTTGACACGCAGGACATGAAACTTAAATGGGTCGGTTTAGGGTTGAGCTCTTTGACACAAACCCACACGAACAACCCATTTATATAATTGTCATAATATATTTGGGTTGAATTAATAATCCCACAAAATAACTTTAAAAAAAAAAAGCATTTTCATTTATCAGTTTTGGGATATTAGTGCTATATAGTTAAGTTTATTTGGTTAAATAGGTTAATTGGATTAAAAAATGACCTGTTAAAAGAGAAATGAGTTAAACATGTTGGGTTATAGAAAATTAAATGGGTTGGGTTAGGATTTTAATATCGGGTTTGAAAGAAAATGTTATTTTAGGTATAAGATTTTAAAGAAATTTATCTTAGGTATATAAGATTTGAAAAATTGAGTTATTCAAGGTATAAGTTATCAAATTAATCCATTAATTTACTGTAACAACTAAAATAATACGAGTATAATATAATTATTTATTAAATTAATAATCGGTTTCTAAATAAAGAAACATTGAAAAAAGCCTAAAATTAATTCATAACAACATGCCAAAAACCTGAATTCAGAGTGAAATGAGTTCTTCAAAACCTAAAATTACTCTGTCCGAATTCGATTGATTGACCTATTTGTTAGGTCTACCAATTAGTACCCTCTTACCTCCTTTGTTAGGGATGTTAATTAGACCGATTAAATGACAATTTGAACTCTACTTGTCATACGAGTTAGGTTTATTCTTTAATCCAAAGCCAACAACTAAACCATACAAATAAAGGGTTTAGACATTGAATCTGCCCAGAAACAAACTTAGCTAAACAATCTAAACAATCAATCTTGATCAATGTTAAAGTTTGGAAACAGAGCATGCTGAGTCAGCTATAAACATTATCACAAAAAAAGAAAAATCAAGGCAAGGAAGGGGAACAATTTACTATATAAAATGTACAAATAAGATCTTACCGTCAGATATATATAAGCATTCCCCAATCTCAAATTCTCAATCGTTTGTTTATGCTTTATATTCTTTGAGAAAGGTATTGGAGTATTAACTATGAAAATGACATGAAAAAATAAATGAGAGAGAAAGAAGAGAGATGTTTTTTTCTCAAATACTGAAAAGTCAAAAAAAGAAAAAAATACTGCTAATTCTAAAGCAATCAACTTTCCAGATTAAAAAGAGGAAAAAAATAAGAAAAATAAAAAATGAAACTCTAGATCTACTTCGGGTAAGAGTAGCAAATGAATCAAATTGCCTTCATCTCCAGTCTACATCTTCTAACAATCATCTTTGCTTCTCCCTTAAGCACCAAATTCTAGCCTTAAGAACAAAATTTCCAAGATCCTTTTTTCAAAGAGATCCTTTTGCTTTAGAAGGTTGTCCTTCCGTTCCTGTTTTCGGAGGTTCGACTCTGCTCCTATCAGCAAGGGGTGTGTTGTTTCCTTTGATTAGATGTTCATCTGGTTTTTGCTGCCTTGATGCGCTTTTGATGAAGGTCTTTGGCGATAGCGAAATACTTGATTTTGAAGCCCACGTCATCTTTGTGGTAGCTCCTGTTGCGATAGAGTTGCAGACACCAAGGCGTTTTTTGCTTTCGAAAACGGCTTGTCTTTCTGTCATTTTTTTAGATGTAAGTGGTCTTTCATCTAATTATTTGTCTGACTTTGAGATTCTACGATGTGTGGAGTCTTTCTTTTTGCCTAGTCCATTGATTTCTTCATTTGTGGACATTGAATTACTCTTCAATCTAGCCCAGGAGAGTTTATTTCAGCCTATTGTCTACATTGGAGATATTTTGGACTTAGGTTTTACCCAAGCCGAAATTTATTTAGTCAATCTCTTCCCAGATAAAAAGTTGTTTAATGTTGGTTTAACCCTCTTTTTGAGATGGCTTTCTCTAACTCGAGAATTAATTTGGTCACACGGTTGTACGGACCTTTCCTTCTGTCGATATAACGCTATCTTATGGATTGTTGAGGCTGATGTTTTTTACATCTGTGATAGTGAAATGCAATTTTGCTTGCCTAAGCCGGAATATCATGTCATCTTTGATGAATTTTACCTTACTGCTTATTTTACAATTTGGCCTCTAGAAATCTTCACTGTCTGCTTTGATGAAAGTGACGATCAAGAAGCCCTTTTAGTCACAAGTTACATAGCCCTTCTTTGGAGTATATGTTAAATACTTGTCCAAGCTAATCTTAGAACTAATTTGTCACACAAATATGTATCTGATGTGCAATAAGTTTGTATCAGTTCTACTTTTGACAGTTTGTACAAAATTTTTGGGTAGCTTCTCCGAGAGTTACGTCTGGCCTTTATCCAGTAGCATTGCTAAGCTTTATTTAGCCTGGTGTTATACACTGTATTTAGCTATTTGGTGTCATGAAATTATACTCAATAGCATTTGCTCTGTTAGCCTTTGGCTTCATCTTAGTACTGTTTTGTGTGTGCTTCGTCCTTTAGCTAAGAACCGTCAAATTGACGGATCATGTATTTTTTCTTTCCGGGATTTAACATGTACTCTTGTTGTTTTAGCAATTGCTAAAACTGTGATCTTTTGTTCCCTTTTGTACATTGGTCTTTTCGGTGGGTGCTCTCGTCATGTTGAAAGTTCTCATATCAGTTCGTTTTCGAGTAAGAGTGTTTGTTTTAGTCTTGACAAGATGAGTTTACTTTTATATGCTATGGATTTGGTTTTGCCTCTTTTTTCTGTCGTCTCTACTAGAATCAAGCGGGGGTTAAGAACTCGTATGTTTGTTCAAATAATCCATCCTACATGTATCATTGCACATAAACTTGCTTGGGTTTGGTTGCTTCTTTCTATTATGAAATTTGCAATTTGTGTCATTTTTAAGCCACATATGCATCATTCTGCCTTAATGAATTTTCCATGAATATTGCCTTTTGGAATGTTAGGGGTACCAAAAGAAAGAATTTTGCCGAAGAACTTAACTTCTTTTGCTCGTCCAATGGAATTAAAATCTTAGCTATATGTGACACTAAATCGTCTAATAAGCCCGACCCTTACCTCATAGCTAGTTATGGGTTTAATAACTGCGATTTCATTCCTAGTGTTGGATTATCAGGTGGAATTTGGTTATTTTGGAAAGAATCTATCTCTATGACTTTTTCGTTAAATGTCACATTTAAGTCGAATAGATTCATTGCTTGTGAAGTGTGGGATATAACGAACAATGTAAAGTTTTGTCTTATATTTGTTTATGCACCAGCTCAACCAGCTGAAAAGTTGGACTTTTGGAATGAATTTCAAAATTTTGTCCTTAATCTTGATTTGCCTTTCTTATTATTAGGGGATCTTAATGAAATTAAGAGTCCTAGTGAAAAAGAAGGGGGTGCAAAAGTTACCAATGCCCGTTGTCTAAGATTAATTAAGTTTTTAAGTAATACTAATTGTGTGGACCTACCTTTTTCGGGTAATTTTTTTACTTGGAGAAAAAAGAAATCTGGCCCTGAAAATGTTTTTGAAATCCTTGATAGAGCTCTAGCTTCTCCTAATTGGATTAGTATGTATCCAAACATGCAATTTGTACATCATGCGTTCACTAGCTCTGACCATTGTCCTATTTCCGTGAAGTTTCATGACCAAGTTCATAAGAAAGCCCCACCTTTTCGATTTGAACTTATGTGGACTCTACGGGATGATTTTAGTAAGATCGTTAAAAAGTGTTGGCAATACCAGTTTCAAGGATCTTATATGTTTTGTCTTTCTCAAAAATGCAAATTACTAAAGCAAAAGGCTAAGAAATGGAATCAATCTACTTTTGGTAATATTTTTAGACAACTTTCAATTGCTGAAAAAAAGTTAGAGAATATACAAAACCAACTTGGTTCATCCCATATAACGGTTTTAGAAGCCGCGGAGTTGAAATGGCTAAAAAAGCGTGATGCTCTCCTTGATTATAAACGCATTTATTGGCAACAAAAAGCGCGTATAAACAAAGCTAACTTTGGAGATAATAATACTAAGTATTTTCAAAATTATGCCACTATTAGACGTAATAGAAATGGTATTAAGCAGTTTATTAATAAAAATGGGGCCTCTATTATTGATCATGACCTCATCAAAGAAGAAATTTCTAGTGAATTTAAACTACGTTTTGCAAAGAATCAACAATGTTATTTTGATAAACATGAGGATTTTAAGTCTATTAGTGGAATAATAACAGATGAAGATAACAATTTACTTACTAGCAAGATCAGTAAGGAGGAAATTAAAGAAACCGTTTTCAGTTTAGCAGCAGATAAATGTCCAGGTCCGGATGGTTTTCCTGCAGAATTTTTCAAAAATTATTGGGATATAGTTGGAAATTCTGTAACTAAAGCAGTTTTAGCCTTTTTCCATTCTGGTAAACTTCTCAAAGAAGTCAATCATACTTTTATAGCATTAATCCCTAAAATTGATAATCCTCAATCAGCAAACCATTTTCGCCCAATTAGTCTTTGTTCGACAATTTATAAAATTATTTCAAAAATTTTAGCAAATCGTCTCCGAAGTGTATTACATAAGGTTATTCATCCATATCAAGGTGCTTTTACACCTAATCGCTTTATTCAGGATAATATTCTTCTAGCGCATGAGATTTTTAACTCTTTTAAGCGTAAAAAAGGTAAAGGAGGATGGATTGCTATTAAACTTGATATGGAGAAAGCATACGATAGACTAGAATGGAGTTTTATCGAAGGAATTTTTACGCAAATGAGATTTAATTCTACTTGGATTTCTTGGATTATGAAATGTATTAAAACTGTCTCTTTTTCAGTTCTTGTAAATGGAAGACCGGGAAACGTTTTTACACCTACTCGAGGTATTAGACAGGGAGACCCCCTTTCGCCATATATTTTTATTATGTGTGCTGAGGTGCTAGCAAGATCTCTACAAATGAATAGCGATCGTAGTTTTAGTGAAATTGGTATAAGAATTGGACCTGGAGTGGGAAAAATTTCATTCCTTACTTTTGCGGATGACACTATCATTTTCGCAAAAGCCTCTAATCAGAGTTGTAGAATTATTAAGTCTATTTTAGATAAATTTTGCACGATTTATGGACAATTTATTAATTTCGATAAATCTACTTTTTAGTGCACTAGAAATATTGACCGCTTACTTCGTGAGTCGTTTCGAGGTATTCTTGGGATGAACGAAGAAGCGCATTAGGGTAAGTACTAGTAGGTTGTCCTTTAATTGATGGCAGAGTGACTAAAAATATGTTTGAAAATATTATTAACTCCTCATGCGCTCAATTATCGAAATGGAAAGAAAATTCTTTATCGCAATCAGGTAGACTAGTCCTTGTTAATGCCAACTTAGCGGCGAAGGGGACCTTTCAAATGACAAGTTTCCTTCTGCCTACGAATATCTATAACAGGTTAGGCAAAATTAATCGAGACTTTTTATGGAATAAGAATCCTTCCCAACGGTCTCCTAATTTGATTGGTTGGCATAAAGTTTGTAAACCAAAGTGCATGGACGGATTAGGAATTAAATCAACTGAAGTAGTTAACAAAGCTCTTCAAATGAAACTTTTATGTAAAATTCTTATGGAAAAGGAAAATATATGGGTTAAGGTGGTAACTAAGAAATACTTGAGAAGTTGTTCACTTTTTGAATATAAACCTAATTATGTTTGCTCGTGGCAATGGCGCAAACTCATGATTATTCGAGATCTGTTTATAAAGGGGTTGAGATGGAAGGTAGGCAATGGTAGCAATATCAAGTTTTGGACTGATAATTGGGTTTTTCCTGACCCTCTTAATAGAAATATTGATGCTCATATAACCCATGATCTCAATCTTTTGGTTAGAGATTTTATAATCCCGGATAAGCAATGAGATGTTAATAAGTTATCTAATATAGTGCCTAATGATACTGTTAAAAAGATAATTAATATTCCATTGCCGCACAATGATATTCCTGATACCCTCCTTTGGGGGTTGTCTATCGATGGAATTTTCTCAACCAAAATAGCAACTTGGTTAGCACAAGGCTAGTTCGAACAAAACATTGACAAATGTGAATTTTACTGGATCTGGAAACTAAATGTTCCACCAGAATTGAAATCTTTTCTTTGGAAAACTTGTCTTGATGGCCTCCCTACGAAGAGTAGACTTCTACAAAATCATATAATTGTCTCACCTCAATGTGTGTTGTGCAATCATCCTATTGAGGATATAGATCATTTCTTTTTCAAATGTCCCTTGGTAGGATCTGTTATCCAAGACATGAACATTATTAGTTGTAACAATTTTTTGTTAATATATGATAATATTGCAAGTCAAAGTTTCACAGCGAAACTGAATTATCTCAAAAACGTAATCCCAAACGCTGATTTTATCAAGATTATATTTATTTGGTGGAATGCATGGTTCCATAGAAATGACATTATTTTTAATAATGTCCATATCAGTATCATCAAAATTATTCAATTATGTAATAATAGCATTAAGATGTGGAATGCGACTAGACATAAAGACCTTAACAATGCTGATAAAGACGCGTCAGTTAGAAACACTAATAATAGTAAAAGAAGAAATTTGGTGGGAGAAACCTAGAAATGGGTTTCTGAAGCTAAATTTTGACGGATCAAAAGTTGATGGGAATAAAGCTTCTTTAGGATACTCTATAAGAGATCATGATGGCAAAATCGTCTTGTTAGGAGCAAAAAAGTATGGGTCTAATAATATTCTTGTTGCGGAAGCTCTCGCTTTAAAAGAAGGTATTATAGCAGCTAAATCCTTAGGAATTTCAAAGTTAATAGTTGAGGGTGATAATTTATGTGTTATCAACTCACTCCGCAGCACTTGGCAAATTCCTTGATAAATTTCTAGTATTATTAAGGATGTAAAATTAGATCTTCTTTTTTTCGAGGAAGTGATAATTAAACATTACTTTCGTGAAGCTAATAAAGTTGCGGACTTTATGACTTCTATTAGACATTCGTGTCCAACTCTCTCGAGGTGGTTTGAAAGCCGGTGGCTTCAACTTACCTCCCTCATTCGAAAGGATGAGATAGGTTGGTCCTACCCT
>JAOWBH010161200.1:0-11276 GCA_028566215.1 Silene coronaria
CCCATGTGCTTCCCCACTCAAGGCAAATGAGTTATTTGTGAGGGAATATGGTATCCGTCACAAATAAGTGACGGATATCTTCCGTCACAAATAAAAATTTGTGAGATATATTTTAGAATTTTTAGAGTGAACGACGCAACAAGGGCGAATTTGATGTCAATGAAATTTGAACTTACATTATCACTTATGATAAGTCATGAGTGTCAAGTCTTATAACTTTATACCAGTTAAGCTAATTCACAGTTAGAGAAAGAGGATGAATTTGATTATGTACCACATTTTGGTACTCCATGTTATCAGCAAGTCTCTATTGTAAATGACATATCCGTCACTAACTTGCGACATGTTAAATACTACTCATTTGGATAGATAAGACAAAATAAATTGCTACTTCCTACTTTCCTAGGCACTTTGCTTCTGTCATATCTATCCTACATGGGTAGTATTTGACCCGCGCAAATTTGCGTTGGATATACTCGTTACAAATGAGAATTTGTGCCATATTATAGTTACACAAATTCTTGTTTCAGACGGACACTTTTCGTCTTATTTTTTAGACGGGGATATGTAAGCATTTTATGGGTAAATGTAACCATTATGGTGCAGACAGTATTACAGTTTATGGTAACTTGTTTTTCGATAGTGGTCACATTTAACTGTAAAATAGTTATAAAATCTCGTCTTATTATTTCAGACTAAAAAGGTCTGTCTAAAGCAAGACTAACTGTTATAGTTAAACAAGGTGCTTTTGTGAAGGAATTGTTATTGTCAAGTATCTAACAAAAGGTATTTAAGCATTATCTTAGATTCTTATCTATAGCCACTAAGGAAGCATGGAATTGAATCATGTGAACAGCACACATATTCCACAGCTTGTAAAGAGAATCAAAGCATCTTACTTATGACGTGTACTATCCGTCATAAGCTGAAAACGATTAATATCCCTCTCACAAAATATAAGTGGAAAAGCAAGTGGAGGAGAAACGAAGCACCCAATGTAAAGTGTCACTTGCATTGTGTGAGAGGGACACTATCTGTTTTCAACTTGTGACGAATAGTGACAATCTTCAATGAGAATTTGTGAAAGAGAATATTACGTACTCCTTTGGTTATATCCTCTTCATCTTTATTTACTAAATAATATGGAGTATCCACTTATATTCCTACTTATCTAAAAAGTTAAAGTTAGCTAAACTACTCGAGTATTATATTCAGCAGTGGCGGAATCAGAATTTGTTATTATAAAGCATTGACACGAGGGTAAACTAATACATTTAATCGAGCGTTCCTGCTAGCATCCCTTGGCCCTGTCAAGCCGCCACTGTCACTAATAGAAAGTGTAATTAGGCGCGAAAAGAGTAATTGAGATTCATAAAAGCAATTTTGATTTGATATAATTTTAATATGTGTATTGCCTTTTTCTGTGAGTATAAGTCAAAAGCAATATCTTTAATAATAAATCAGCGTTAAAATATGCACTTTCACGCAGTGGCGGACCCAAAGATTTATGAATGAGAGTGCACAATTAAAGGGAAAAATTGGGAACAATATAGAAAAATGGTTTTGATAGAAATTAAACAATAATAATTATAGTGCGTGACGACTTGTAAGGTGCGTATGACAGAGGAAAATGTACATTTTAAATAATGACCATTTTGTGTTATAAGGTTACCACTTTTAAAAATTGTTTATTTCATAGTAATAATAAATCACGATCACTTTTTAACATAAAACGGAGTAATAGTTTATCATAAATGGCACTTCGTAACTTTTTAGGTCGTCGCACTATAAGGTTGTTTGTATATTACAGAGTATAAATTAACTAGTGCACAAAATGTCAATTATATTGTGAAATATTGGTGATTTCCTCGACAATGGAGAAGATAATGACTAGGCTTCATGTGCTTGTTTTTAAGAATTTTAAAAATACGTTAAATTTTTGTATTTCTTTTATCAATTCATCTAAATAGAAACATAACATACATTGATACATGACATATTCGAAATTGATAACAAATGAAATTAGGGTTCTAAACATTTAATTTGTAATCACCTAAAAATCTAAAATCTTAAGCAAAGACAAGAAAATAAGATTTCGATTGAAAATTTTGAAATTAGGGTAACTATTTTCCATACTTGCAGAATATAAATATACAATTAAACTATAATAAGTTAATGAATATGTGGGACACAAAATTAGAGATAGAGAAAAAAGAGAACTCAAATTCCATAATCTCGATTATAAAATTACATTAGGGTTGGGAACTGGGAAGTCTGATATTTCAAACCAAAAACAAACTGAAAGGGTAGGAAAGACCAAAGAGTGTTTAATGTTTAGACCTCACGTAAAAAAAAAAAAGATTGAAGAGGAGTTTATTGAGACTTGAACCTAGGTATTTCTAGGTAATGCCAATTAAATGTGTTACTCTTATCCACTATTCCACTTTAACACTAGTAGTCTTTATTGCACTCATAATATACATACTTATTTACAGTTTTAAAAAAAAAATCCAGAAATCGCTGGGTGCGCACGTGCGGTGCTGTGCGCACCCCCAGGTCCGCCCCTGCTTTCATGAAATAATATTTTAAAACTTTCTAGGTCACAAATGCTACTTAATTTAACTTACCGAGGAATAGGGGTGAACAAAAAAAAAGTGTCCTGGACCGGCTGGTCCGGTCCAGACCGGATACGTACCGGCCCTGTCTCCTGTTCCCAAAAAATATGGTAACCGGTCTCCGGTCCGGTCCGGTCTGGTCCCGTTTAAAAAAAAAACTAAATTTACCTTATAATATAGTATCGGTTCATTCCAAATCTGGTAAAAACCGAACCTAAAGTGTTCCGGTCCGGTCCGGTCCGGTCCGGTCCGCGGTCTTTGGTTAGGTGGTTAGCCAGTCAGCGGGTCAATGACCACCTCTAAACATTATCCTTTATAAGTTGAGTCTTTAAAATCCCGAACTTCATAATGATAATGATTGATTTTTAAAGTAGGTTCAGAAACTGATATTGGGCCTACTATAGTAGCCCACAATTTCATGAATATGACTATGGCCCAATACTCTAAATAAGCCCATAACCCGGAAATTGCAGTTCACCTATCTAAGTCCATTATCCGCCAGTTTTGTAACAAAAATCAATTAATCTCATTCACAACGACGTCGTTTTGCTAATTATTTGCCTTGTTTTTGTAAGTTATCCATGATTATTTGCCTTGTTTTGCTGATTATATAATTCGCCGGCATTGTTTTTCTAATGCGATTGATAATTCTCTCTGAGACGGTCTCACAGTATAAAATAGTCGTGTACAACATTCCAATACTGTGTCGTTATTTGACACCACACATCTCGTGTTTTGCAATTGGTCTCTCTTAAGACGGTTATATCGGTCTTAGGAATAAAACGTGTCAAGTAATACCCCACTTGGCACTTGGTAATTTGCTAGTCTCTATAAACTTTCTATTTGTCTTATTCATACTATTTGACCTGTTTTAAGGTTAAGAGGGATGTAAGCCTTCATACATCCGGCCCTGTCCTATCGTCGATAAAAGCGTAACTGATAGAGTGTCGGGTGTCGAGTGTCTGAGTGTCGAAGTTACTGATTGAATGTACTCATTTGAGCTAGGATCCATACCTGATTTCTGTCAGGTACTCCTATAATAGACTCTAAGGTTGTTAGTCGTTGGATCGAATCGAGAAACTCAGTTCGCTATGCGAATGCTGCATCGTTATCTGTCTGCCCTGCTGTCCTGCAGGTCCTGACAATAATGATAAACAGAATGCAAGTTCAGTTGCTTCTACTGCATATCTGAAGCTAGTTCAGATACGTTCCGACTTAAATACGAGTGCTGAGTGATCTATATGCTGGTGGTAAGCAGTTCATCTTCTGAGCTGTTTTTTTCTGTTGATATTAAACAGTTCCATTCTGACATGGTATCAGAGCCACGTGACTGAAAGGTCGCGGGTGTTGGAGAATAATTAGCATAGTTATTCTGTTTATATCTTTTGTATACTTAGTAAAATATTGTTACTGACTATCCTTCTTGTTAGCCTACACTAGGATACTAATTCCCTAATTCTAGGTACCTAATTTATGTAACTAGTATATAATCATGTATCATCATTACTGATAATTATCACATTAAAAATCAATTCTCTACAGCGGGTTCATATCTCACCACCCCCATTTCTAGGATGCATCTTAGTTGGGAGCTGACTTGTTAAACCACACACCTAAAATTTCACCAATTCCTGTTTAAGACCGTCTTAATTTATGACGCTCACACAGCTGATTCAAATAGAGGTGGAAATGAAAGGAGGTCATGAGAGGTCTTAACTTAAGACCGTCTTCAAGCAAGACTTACTGGATAGATTTTGCGAAAACATTACACATATATGTTCCCATGACTCGACATTGCTGTCTTCCGATAATCGTAATAATAATAATAATCGTAATAATAATAATAATAATAGTTCGTGCAGGCTACTATGTACATTGGTTTGTTGATGTATGACTGTATGATATCTAATAATGGTGTATGTTAATTTGTTATAGGTTGTTGACTTGTTGATTACATTTCTAGTCTCAATAGATTCTGAAAAACCCGAAAATAATACTCCCTCCGTCTCAATCATTTGTTTCGGTATTATCTCTTCCTACGAAAAACTAGTTTTGGTTTAGTTGATCAATCATCATTTTGCTTTTGTTGTTGACCTTTGTCATTAATGGGGTTTCACTCGAGTCTTTCGTTTTCATTCCGTCTCCTTCGATCGTTCTTTACTTGCTTGCTTCCTTGCCTACAATTTTACCTTCAGTGAATCATTCCATGAAGAAGAACAATTATGTTTCGCGCTTTCAAATGGGTTGTTATGTTGAAAATTTTTTTCTTGTAATTTTTTTAACTGTCTTTTTGCTGTCGGTAAATGTCAGCGGGTTTGGTTCGTCCTCCACGATTGCTGTCAGCTATGGTTCTAACACGGTATGTGGAATACTAGCTGGAAAATCTTTTCAGGGTATTCAATGTTCTCAGGGAGGTGAACTGTTTTCAATCCGGCCAAACGTGTCATATGAAGCGATTGCTGGTGGGAAGAACATGTTCTGTGGTTTGAGTTCAGGTGGTGTTGAACTCTTCTGCTGGGACACGAGATTTTCCGATTTTAGTACTCGAGTCAGGCAAATTTATCGCAATCCCATTTCTCCATTGACTGATCTGACAGTCGGAAATGATCGAGTTTGTGCATTACAGGCTAGAACAAGCATTATCCAATGCTGGGAACGAGCGAGGTTCTCACAGCAGCAACTCTTTCTACAGCCCGAGGGAAAAATCGCTTTCCTGAGCATCACGTCAGGTGAAGGGTTTTCCTGTGGGATAGCGAAGGAAGACAAGAGTGTATCATGTTGGGGTGAGAATGGCATAGGGGATTTTATCGAGGCTGAGTTTGACAGCATGTCGATGCTGACCTTAGTTGCAGGGAAATCGCATGTCTGTGGGATTACCATGACTGGTATATTAGTCTGTAAAGGGAAAAATGACTCGGGCCAACTTGATGTCCCTTTCGAAACCCCTTTTTACTATTCTGATCTTGCTCTCGGTGGAACATACAGTTGCGCGTTACAGAGAAGCAATGGCTCAGTAGCCTGTTGGGGTAAAACAGGGAATGTATCCTCTATTGTTGACCAGGAAATACAGACCATGTCATTCGAGTCCATTGTCAGTGCGACAGATTTTACGTGTGGTTTGAGAAGCGATGACTTGACCCTTTTGTGCTGGGGTCCTGGTTGGTCGGATAAGTCCAGTTCGTCTCTTGGATTATCGACTATGATTCCAGGTCCATGTGTCCAAGACCCTTGTCAAGACTGTGGCACATTTCCTAATTCGGCCTTTCTGTGTAGCGGTGAAGCAAGTATATGTCGCTCTTGTGTGGTTGATCTTCCATTTCAACTCACACCAAAATTAGGACTTCAAAAAAAATCTTCAGACGTTTCTAGCCCGGCTATTTCTCCTGCATTGTCGTTACCTGTTTCGACTCCAGAGCGCAAAAAGGAAGTATATAGGCCTTTCTGGGTGTACGAGTTATTTGGGATGGTTGGATTCCTGTGTGGTTTGATTGCGCTTGGTTACTTCTTGTACCTTAGAACTTCAAAATCGTCTGATGAAAAGTTGCCGGATGTCATGAAGAAGGAGCTTCGTTCCACTGTGAGCAAGAATAGTAATGGAAGCCAGAATGCTGATACAGCAATTATAGCTAGCAATGCTTCTAGCGCGCCTCAGTCAAGGTCATCGTCGATCACTCGGTTCAGTTCCCTTGCTTCAGGACGGGAAAGGAATTGGGAATTTTCGCTGAAGCATGTAGACAAGGCTGAGGTATTCTCTCTATCAGAACTAGCCTTGGCGACAAGGAACTTCTCCTTGGAGAACAAGATTGGGAGAGGGAGTTTCGGAACTGTGTATAAAGGGAAACTCCCTGATGGTCGTGAGGTAGCTGTCAAACGGGAAGTAATTTGTAGAACGAAGGATCGAGAGTATGCTTTTGAGTCGGAGTTAACCTTACTATCCCGGGTTCACCACAAACATTTGGTTGGTTTAGTCGGGTTTTGTGAAGAAAATAGTGAGAGGCTTTTGGTGTACGAGTTTATGCCAAATGGCGCCTTACATGATATGTTGCACAACACTCAGAACAACACTGGCCGTCTTAATTCGTGGAAGATGAGGATTAAGATTGCATTGGATGCTGCAAGAGGGATTGAGTACCTCCATAACTACGCGGTCCCACCTATAATCCACCGAGACATCAAGACCTCAAACATACTCCTGGACACGAAATGGGTTGGTAGAGTTTCCGACTTTGGATTATCCCTTAAGGGGCCAGAGACCGAGGAAGGGAGCATGTCAATCAAGGCAGCTGGGACAGTCGGGTACATCGATCCTGAGTACTATGTTCTTAAGGTTTTGACAACCAAGAGTGATGTTTATGGATTCGGGGTAGTTTTGTTGGAACTTCTAACAGGGAAGAAGGCGGTTTTTAAGGAGATTGAAGGAAATGGGCCAACCGGGGTAGTAGAGTATGCCGGACCCTTTATCGTGGCAGGGGAAGTGTGGAAGGTGTTGGATAAGCGAGTTGATCAGCCGGTGATGAACGAGTCTGAGGCCGTGGAACTGTTGGCTTACACTGCAATGATGTGTGTGAACTTGGAAGGTAAAGAGAGGCCAACTATGTCTGATGTTGTTTCGAACTTAGAGAAGGCCTTAGCTCTGTGCAAAGGCAGCTCTGGTACATTCTCTCCTAACTTCTATTCTTTTAATTAAAATCGACTCAAAACCTTGTTTAAGTCTTTAAGACGGAAATATCCTTCTTAAACTTAAAACGGGTCAAGTACAACAAATGAGACAGAAAGAGGATACCTAGAAACTAACAAAAGGTCTGCCCTATATACATAAGTGGGAGCATATTTGTCCCGTTTTCATCTTAAGACGGATACTGTCATCTTAAAACCCGTTCTATTCTTTGTATGTTCCAATCCCTGTGTAAATGTAGAGTTGTTTTATTAGTCTTTTACCGAGTATTAGACTCTTGGCTTAGTTTGATTGCTGCATTTTTGTTATACCATCTGAGTTTGCATTTCACTGTAAAGATTTAATCAAAGGTGTAGTTTGGGATTGGCAAAGTTGTGGAGCAGCAGTATGTATTTTTTCCGGTTTTTCGACCTCGTCTTTTGAAAATTGGAAGCCATATTTTAAATAGGAAAACTGAATTAGTCAAAAGATTTGGATTGCATGACCTAAACAATATGTAGGCAAATCCTGCTGTATTGCTATGTGGCATGCACATCTGCTTAGATTGTATCAGGAAAAAATCTGATTACTGAACTGTAACCTGGTCAATCGATTTGGCGATTTTTTTTCGTGTCAGGGAAGTCGTTCTGAGCATGTATAATAGCCTCTGAATTTGATCATCATCAGCCTGAGTTCATAAACATTGACTCGATCATGGCAAGGCAGACGAATGTATACAGCCTTACCTTAATGACACAGAACGGCGACAGTCAGCTGATTTACTTGCTGTCAAATTACAATAAACCTCTGTGATATAAAATTTTTGGAAATATAGTTACTATATGATAGGACATGCAATGTATAGTGCAGGAGGTCGAGAGTGCACCGTACTGTCAACAAACAACCAGAAGGCAGAAGCATAGAAAATAAGCCTACCTCCGTCTGAATCATTTGTTTACCGCGTTTTGTTCTTTGTAATTGGTATTTTAATCAAAGGAAAACAAATGATTGAGAAGGAGGGTCGGAGGGAGTAGGGGTTTTTCAATCAAGCTGAAAGTGGATAAGCAGTCTCGCGGCTCTGTATGGTTTCCCTTTCTCATTAAACAAAGGAACAGACCTGATGCCGTTCTTGAGGAGCCAGACAGGCAAGCAAGTCTGTCCTCCAAAGTCATGTTGTCTGTCTGTGTCAAATTCCCTGACTTCAATCATCAGCATTGCTATTTCTGGAACTGTCAGCGCAAACTCGAACTCCTGATACCATGTCGGTATCCACTGATCCATTTCTGGGGCTGTCTTCTCCCTTGCCTCGTCTTCTGGGACCCCTACAATCTCAAGCTGGAAAAGAATAAAACGAGGAAAGGAAGTTTACACACCGCCATTCAGCTGCTAATTTACTCTGACTATCAAAATTGGTGTTAAGTAGACCTCACAAACAGTTCATTCAGATTGGATTTGGATCGGATCATATCTGGCCGGGTCAGTTTCTATTTGGGCAAGGCAAGGCCAGTAGCCATGTACATTTAGAAATATTTGATACGGGACTTGAACGGCTACATGGGTACATACTCAAGTGTCAGATGCAACTACCATATCAAAGATTGTCGCGTTTTCTCTGGTTTAAATGAAGTGTCCAAGTATCACATACGTTGATACGTACCATGTCCGTTTTTTAGTGTCCAATAAGCATAATGTAAGATTCCAAGTAACATAGTTCATATGACTTACTGCTACAAAGAAATCTGGTGGTGAATGTACATCAAATTCATTGCGACCGAAGTCCAAATGCCACCCAGTGCCCATCAAGACCTTAACCTGTACACTCGTCGCAGTAAGAACAGCAAGTCGTAAATGATCGATAAGCCTGTAGCAAAAGTGACAGTTTTCGACATATTATGACCTGATTTTCTCATTTGGGTTAGATGAGCATACCTTTAAGATCTTCTTAACAGGCCGCCAAATAGTAGGATTGAATTTCCGCTCTTTGTTGAGCAAGATATCGGGTTTTCTAACATACCCTGTGTTACCATATGCTCGAAACAGGCCTTGCATGATCCAAAGGTACTTGTCTGACATCTATTTTGCAGGAGTTTCAGGAAAATTACAGTCAGAAGTTCAGTAACTTAGCCACAAAAATTTAACTTCTATACTTTTATAAGCTCATGACAGACTTACCTGGGTATGAAACGCAACCATTTGAGCTCCGCGTGTCCATCCTATAAAAGGGTCGTAGTTTGATGAGACGATCTTCACATCCTCAGGACATTGATTTGGATAAACTGCCAAGAGATTTTTCTGCGTAAAACTGAAGAAAGTGGTTGATGACGATAAGTCAGGAAGAACATGACAGTTCTAAGTTACGATATTAGCCCCCGTGACTTTAACAGTTAAGCTAACTGACATGTGTTGAACAATCGATGTCTAAATGTATGACAACCAGGAATCAAGACCTGATGATATCTTCAGCTCCGGCATTTTCCAAGACGCTCTCAGTTGTGCTTAAAATCCTGACATTGCCAGGATCACCACCCTCTAGATTTATAAACCCGTCTTCCAAATCCTGGATATGACCTGCTATCAATTTCTTATAATCGTCTGATGGTTCTTCCTGCAAAACAGATTATTTTAGGATTCAGAAAACTTGACAGAACTTCTACTGTTGAAATTAAGGTGACAGACATAAAACAGAATTGAACTTTACACTTTGGGAATGTTTTTCGGGTTGTCTGCTTAATATTATAAACTTCTTCATCAGGTCTCTTAGCGGTTTTTTGAATGCCTCGTCTGAACTGCACACCTTTTGGTCGAATCTTCGCCTGATCTTCTGTAAATGGCAAAAAACTTCTTATGTTATTATCTGAACAGCATTTTTACACTAACACATAACCAAAATACCGAGTTTTTAGAGAGGCCTGCGAACTCACTGCAGCAACTACAGAGCGAAGATTAGGACGGATGTGTTCCTCAAGAATTATAATGACAGGAAAATCTGAAAACTTAAAAGCATTCTCTTTGATGGCATCCAAACATTTACCCAGTGTCACTTTAGAATGAGTAGTCCTACAAGTTTGAAAAGAAACGTTAAGTCTTATATGAGACGGTCTCATGTACTGTTTCATGCTATTAAGAAACTAGCTTAATATCTCATTTCAAACGGGTGGTATCCGTCTGAAATTAAGACGGGTGTGAACATTTCCTGATAAAAAGTGACAATTTTAGTTATAACATGGTGACATGTTTCGCTTCTTAAAGTAAAACCGTCTTAAGAGTTACCAATCATGGTGCACTTCAACATTTTGGTTATCACTGCTTGCAAAAAGATTCAATTCAATTACTCTGACTCCTCTTTTTAATGTCTTTACAATAGCAGAAATACTGCTAGGTATCTTGTAATGTTCTTCATCGGATTTCCGGTGTGACGTAGTCTGCATTGAAAGACTCTCAATTTTTTGCTGTTTCAAGTATGAATGATGGCTTGTGTACACAAAATAATTTGGCAATGTTTCTTGCAGGTCATCATCTTCCTGCATTTGATGTATCCGAAACAGTTAATAATCAGAAACGACAATAACATTACCCTGATGCCCAATTTATTTATACATAGAAGTCGTTTCTAAATGACCTGAAATGAAAATTACGTCACCTGAATTGCATGGTTATACATAATACTCATAAAAAACGCGTCAAACAATTTAGTAAGTCATTTTTCATCGTTCTTTTACCTTACTAAGCATAAGAATAACGAGTCTTTAGCTTTATTGGAAAACAAAACCTGAAAATTTCATTACTGTAAGAACGAAAAACACGAATTGAATGGTTTTAACAGGTCATCATCTTCCTGCATTTGATGTATCCGAAACAGTTCATAAATCAGAATCTCGAAATCCAAAAATTTTCCTCTAAACGACAATAACATTACCCTGATGCCTAATAATACATAGAAGTCGTTTCTAAATGACCTGAAATGAAAATTACGTCACCTGAATTGCATGGTTATACATAATACTCAT
>JAOWBH010161211.1:0-11274 GCA_028566215.1 Silene coronaria
GGGCTGAGCTTTACTCAAGTTTAGAGATAATATCAAAGGCACCATTTGCTCAGTTAGTGTCATATGTGAAAGTCAAATCGCGTAACTCACGTCTGTATGATGTTAATATTAGTGACTGGAAGAATAGGTTTGACCGCGGCAAGGTGCCTTACAAAACATTGCCAGGTGATGTCTTTGCCATTGTTAAGTGCCATCCTGAAACTATTACCGACCTGCAAGTTGTGGCACGTAGTTGGGTTTTGGCTTCTGTCACAAAAATTTCAAAAGAGGAGTCAGAGGAAAATGTTGACGATGACAGTTCTTCAACTTTTTTCAAGGTAGAGACATCAAGGGACATTGGTGAAGGTGAACACAACGATGGATGCAGCTCCCTCTTCTTTATCTTTCTGATGAACATCATCACGAACAAAAGAATATGGGATGCCTTGCACATGCATGTAAATTTAAAATTAATCAGGGAAGTTCTGCAAAGAAAGCTGACGGTAAGTATTTTCTTTTGCACATCTTTTGTTTGTTCCTGTCATTTTCTAGCTAAAATTCGTGCGAAATTCCATAATGTTTCTAAATGTCTGTCCAGTGCGAAAGTGTCCATAATGTTTCTGTTTGTCTGTCCAGTAAGAGGGTAGTCGGTTTAGACTGCCTCATAAGTGGTAGTTGGCGAATCCTTTTTTTCTATTGAGCACCTTATACTATTTGATGCTCATAAGTCGTGACATCTATGCTGATGGACCTGATTGTCTCAAGAAACAATGTTTAAGCATCAGCTTAGTCCTTATTTGCAAAAGTCCATATTGTGTTTTTAGTGCGTTGCATTTTTCTTGCATCTCATAGTGTATTGTGTCCATGACAGGCTGAAGATGCGCGTAATCCTTGTTGCTCTATGGAAAATGGCTTATCTAAAAATCTATCAGTGGATTTGTCTTCAAGACTAAACCTCTCTCAGGTAGAAGCTGTTATAGCTTCTGTGCAAGCAACACAATGCCACCACAAGTCTCAGATACGACTTATCTGGGGTCCACCAGGAACCGGAAAAACAAAAACCGTCAGCACATTCCTGTCTCTCCTCTTGAATATGAAAGTCAGAACTATAACATGTGCTCCAACAAATGTTGCCATTAAAGAAGTAGCTAGCCGCGTCTTGGGACTAGTGAGAAACTCCTCTTTGGAGGACTCTGTTGAACTTTGTCCCTTCCTTGGAGACATAATTTTATTCGGAAACAAACAACGTTTGAGTGTAGATTCCAACATAGAAGATATATATCTTGATTGTCGTGTTGACAGGCTAGCCGAATGTTTTGCTTCTCTGACTGGATGGAGGAGCTGTTTGCCATGCCTTTTTAATTTTCTCGAGAATTGTGTTTCAGACTTTAAAGTTTACGTGGAAAATGAATTGATTAAAACAAGGGAACAAGGCATTGATGGTGCTGTTGCTATCCGACAGATTAATTCCTTTCTGGATTTTGTTAAGAGTCGGTTCAATGCTGCCGCGGGATCTGTGAGACGCTTTATATCCGTTTTTAGAACCCATATGTCAAGAAGTTATATTGGGGATTGTAATAGTTCATACCTAAGGCATGTGTGGTCACTAATGTCTTCTTTCGAACAAATGTTGGACGATCATACAAATTCTTCAGAGCTCCTGAAACTGTTTACTTCTGAAGAAGTTGAGGGTTCTCCACTCGATACATTACCTCTGATTGAAATTGAGCGGAGAAAATGCATTTCTGCTCTGAAGATTTTGCATCAGTCTCTTGGTTGTCTCAAGCTCCCTTCTTCTACTAGTAAAGAATTATTGGCGGAATTTTGTTTCCAAATGGCCTCATTAGTCTTCTGCACTGCTTCTAGTTCATCGAGGCTTTACTATATGGATGTAGAGCCTTTTAGCCTCTTGGTTATTGATGAAGCTGCACAATTAAAGGAATGTGAATCGGCCATACCTCTTCAGCTTCGTGGTCTAAGACATGCTATTCTTATTGGGGATGAATGTCAGTTGCCAGCTATGGTTAAAAGCAATGTAAGTTCAATTATGTTGTATTCCGTGTTTTTTAGTCAGTCATATTATTTGTAACTGATACGGCTCTTTTTACAGGTTTCAGCAGAGGCTGGTTTTGGAAGAAGCTTGTTCCAGAGATTAAGTTTGTTGGGTTCGGAAAAGCATCTTTTAAACATGCAATACAGAATGCATCCATCAATCAGTTCTTTTCCAAATGCTGAATTCTATTCTAACAAAATTCTGGATTCCCCTAGTGTACAGAGTAAGCTTTATGAAAGGCAGTATCTTTCAGGATCAATGTATGGGCCCTATTCTTTCATAAATATTTCTGATGGACGCGATGAGCTTGATGATGATGGTCGCAGTCGAAGAAATATGGTAGAGGCTGCTGTTGTGGCAAAAATTTTGCAGAATCTGTACCAGAGTATGTAATACGTTCTGATTTATGATCGATTCCCCCCATCAAGATCTATTCCATTTTTGACCTTCCACTGTCAGATTATTTACTAGCGCTTTTTTGTTTTTCGAACATAGAACTGAAAGTAGATAATTTCTGTATCAATTTCATCAAGGCAATGTTGTAGTGTCCATTTCATTAAATTCTCACAACCAAAAGTTAACTGACCTAAAATACATGAGCACATGAAAACTTCCATTCATGATATGTTTACATGAAGAATGAAGTAATTATATATTGGCTTATGAACCTTTTATTTATCTATGCCGGAGGATTTTTCTTGTTGCGTATGTGATTTTTACAACAGGAATGTCATGTGATTTATTCTTAGTATACTTGTAATCCCCATTGGTCAGTGCAGTTATTAAACACTTATCCCTGATTGCAGTTTGGCGTCACTCAACTCAGAGACTTGCTATTGGTGTAGTGTCACCCTACGCTGCACAAGTTGTTGCCATAGAGGATCTGATGGGAAGAAGGTATGAGAAGCTAGAAAATTTTGTTGTGAAGGTGAAATCTGTTGACGGATTTCAAGGCGGGGAGGAGGATATAATAATATTATCAACCGTAAGAGCTAACAATGCAGGAAAAGTCGGCTTCATTTCAGATTGTCAACGTACTAATGTTGCTCTTACAAGGGCGAGGTATGTGCTTGATTACAGTTTTATCATAGTGCCAGTTTTAATAAATTGTTTAACTGTTTAATATTTATCTGAATTCTAAAGCTATTTGGTTGACATTTTTTGTTTTCATCAGACACTGTCTTTGGGTACTTGGCAATGAAAAAACACTATCTAGGAGTGATTCGGTATGGAAAAGCCTGGTTGTTAATGCTCAAGCGCGCAACTGTTTTTTCAATGTTGATGAAGATAATAGCTTAACTGAAGCCGTGATCAATATGAAGAAGGAGTTGAATCAACTTGATGACTTGCTTAATAAGGATAGTGTACTTTTCAAGAGTGCCAGATGGAAGGTATGCTTCTGTTTTATCGGCTTCCTTTACCCACGATTCATTACACTATTTGGGATGTCTCCATTTTAATTCGTTTCATTGGTATTGCCTCTTCTAAGGTTTTATTTAGCGACACTTTTATCAAGTCCTTCACCAAACTCCCATCATCTCAGACAAAAAGATCTGTGATGAATCTCCTTGTTAAACTATCATGTGGCTGGAGACCAAAGAAAATCAAAGTTGATCCGGTTTGTGGCAGTGCTGTTCAAATTGTTAAACAATACAAAGTTGAGGGTCGCTATATCATTTGCACAAATGACATAGCTAAGGCATTTAGTTATTGCCAAGTCTTGAAGATTTGGGATATTGTTCGTCTAGAAGATGTCTCAGCGCTGGTTAAAAGACTCGACAATATCTATGGTACATTCACTGATGATTTTTTGAGTCGCTGCAAAGAAAAAAGTCTCCTTGGGTATGCTTTTTTTTTGTTATTAGTTCCTTACATATCTAACAAATCTTTGGATATAGTCCTATCACCCTATACAAGAACTTAGTTTGTTGCTGTCAACTCTTATTGAATGTAAAATCTCTCGAGCTTTTATTCAGCGACAAGTTTGTTTTTGTAGCCTTTTAACTAGCAAAAGCTAATAATTTCTGATTAACTATGTTAATTGTGTTGGTAACGATTTTGATAGGGATTTGGAGGTCCCGAGGACTTGGAACAAATCTTTAGATATTGTCCGACACAAGAACAACAATGCTGAATCTACAATTGCTAGTGACAACCTAGATGTTGTAAATTATGCTGAAAACTCCAAAGTGAACGAGAGTTTGATACTGATGAAATTCTACTCTCTGTCTCCTGGGACAGTGGGACATTTGTTGTCTGACTCCGATGGCCATGCGTTGGACTTACCTTTTGAAGTGACAGATCAAGAGACTGAGATAATTTTGCATGAACAAAGCTCTTTTATATTAGGACGGTCTGGCACTGGAAAGACAACTGTGTTGACTATGAAACTTTTCCAGAAAGAGCAACTCCATCACATGGCTTTGAAAGGACTTTCAGATGACCAGGCTGTACATAATATCCGCTCTGACGAGAATTTGGAATGTGGTGGTGTGTTACGTCAACTGTTTGTGACAGTTAGCCCAAAACTTTGTTGCGCGATAAAACAACACGTTTCCCATCTCAAAAGGTATATGATTAGCTTCGTTCATTTTTTTTCTTTCCTGGCTCTGTGTGTATTCTTATAGTTACTCGTTATGCTAGACACGTCTTGGTTAGCAGAAAGGATAGTTATTGAATATGTTTTTTGAGTAAATATTTGTACAATGGGTTCTTTTTTTTTTTCTTACAAAAATAAATCAAAGAGATCTTGTAAAGGAAGTGCAAGAAACATATATTTAGTTCTTATAGTTTGTTATCAAATTGTTCTTGTTTTTTAATCTTCATCTCCCCACTTATTGGCAGCCTGAGCTTATTTGGGTGCAAACATTTGTTTGAGTTTTTCATTTAATTCTAATCGCTTGTCATCAATTTCGAGTTCATGACTTCATGATATTATAGGTTCTAACTTTAAGTTTATGTTTTTTTTTTTTCAGTTTTGCTCGAGGGGAGAGCAGTTCTTCAGATAATGGCTCCCTTAGTATTGATGATTTAGATAATGGAGAGCAGTTTCGGGACATTCCAGATTCATTTGCTGATCTTCCTCCTAAATTATACCCGCTGGTGATAACTTTCAACAAGTTCTTGCTCATGCTTGACGGTACTTTGGGTGCATCATATTTTCACAGATTTCATGATGGAGTTGGGTCTTCACTTAGTGCTGTATTCTTGATGAAAAAGAAAGAAGTTACTTATGATAAGTTTTGTTTGTTTTACTGGCCCCATTTCAGTTCACAGTTAACCAAGAAGCTTGATTCCTCTAGAGTTTTCACCGAGATAATTTCTTTCATTAAAGGTGGTCTCCATGTGGGAGAAACTGTTGATGGCAGGCTTTCGTTGGAAGGCTATCTTAATCTATCCAATGGAAGAACGTCAACCTTAAGTCTCGAGAAAAGAGAGGCCATTTATCATATATTCTTGGATTATGAAAAGATGAAATTGGAGCGAAGAGAATTTGATTTGGCTGATTTTGTGAATGATCTTCATAGACGATTACAGCATGAAAGATATGATGGAGACTTCATAGACTATGTTTATATAGACGAAGTGCAGGATTTGTCCATAAGGCAAATTGCCCTTTTCAAATATATCTGTGGAAATGTGGATGAGGGATTTGTGTTTTCGGGTGATACCGCACAAACAATAGCAAGGGGGATTGATTTCAGATTCGAAGATGTGAGATGCTTGTTTTACAAGGAGTTTTTGGTGAGGAAAACGAGGGATGAAGCAAATGGAATCCTTGAGAAGGGTAATATCTCCCCGATATTTCAGTTGAGTGAGAATTTTCGTACCCATGCTGGTATACTGAATCTAGGACAAAGTGTTATTGAGCTTGTATATCACTTCTTTCCTCAGTCAATTGACAAATTGAGCCCCGAAACTAGTCGCATATTTGGAGAGGCTCCGATATTACTCGAGTCTGGATCTGATGAGGATGCAATCGTTACAATATTTGGCAACAATGGTAATGTGGGTTGCAATCTTATTGGGTTTGGAGCTGAGCAAGTTATTCTGGTACGAGATGAATGTGTTCGGCAAGAAATATCAAGCTATGTTGGAAAGAATGCCCTTGTGCTAACAATTGTTGAGTGCAAGGGATTAGAGTTTCAGGTAAATTTCTGATTGTTGTGGACAAGTCCAACAGCCTAAGTGTCTTTTCTTAATGTTTATTGAGATCGTGGTTTTTCTTACCATCTAAATGAATTGATATTTCAATATCTTAATTTGCTTAGTTAAGTCTTTGTGCACAAGCCTCTGAACTCAACCATTCTGACATCACATTTTTAACGTTGGATTTGTAGGACGTCCTCCTGTACAACTTCTTTGGGTCATCCCCACTGAGAAACCAGTGGAGGGTTATATATGAGTACATGAATCATAAGGATCTCCTTGATTCTGCATCACCAGTGTCTTTTCCAGAATTTAGTTCTGCAAAGCACAATGTTCTCTGCTCGGAGCTAAAACAGTTGTATGTTGCTATCACTCGCACACGGCAAAGACTATGGATATGCGAAAATAAAGAGGATCTTTCTAAGCCCATGTTTGATTACTGGAAGAAATTGTGTGTCGTTCAGGTTAGAAAATTGGACGATTCTCTTGCCCGTGCAATGCAAGTTGCTAGTAGTCCCGATGAATGGAAAGCACGAGGCAGAAAGGTTAACAAATTTTATTGGAAGTTGTATTTCTTTATTTATCAACTGGAATGCTGTATTTGATTATCTGTAATGGTATATTTGGTTGGAATATATGCAAATTATTTTTCCAAATTTTCGATTTATATTATCAGTAAACCTAATGAGATTGTCCCTTCTGGGGGCTGATCTAATTGTCTACAGTTGTTAGCAGTGGAAAATTATGAGGTGGCAACCATGTGCTTTGAAAGAGCTGGTGATAAGCACTTGGAAACTCTTGCAAAGGCTTTAGGGCTGAAAGCATCGGCCACTCGATTGAATGAACTGAATCCTAAAGAAGCCTCCAATATTCTTAGGCAAGCTGCTAAACTTTTTGAAAGCATTAGTAGATATGGGAAAGCTGCAGATTGCTACTTTGAGCTGAAGGATTTTCATAAAGCAGGTGATTTTTTTACTCTTGAATTATGTGCAGTTTTTGCCCTTGGTGTTTATCTATGTAGCCTTAAATCAACGTAAATTAAACATTGTTTGTCAATTGTCAATTGCACATCGGCTCGACGTGACTCATCACTTGGACAATTTGAGGGCAAAATCATGTTTTTCATGACAAAAAAATAATTGTGACCTTCACTTTGATACACATTTGCGCCTCATTTTGCAGAAGTCTGACTAATGTATGCTAAGTTATCATTGTGATTGTTTCAGATCTTATTAAATTGTCCTTCAGAACTCGGCAATTGCGCACACTTGAGAAATCTCGAATTATACACAACTCAAGAGCTTTTTTTATTTTGGAATTACTTAGTTATCACTGTGATTGTTTCAGATCTTATTAAATTGTTCTATTGTTTGTACTCTCTGCCTTCCTGGTGAACTGCCAACTTTTTTTAATATCTTCTTGCAGGGAATTTATATTTCCAGCATTGTGACAATTCATTTCTTGAAAGGGCCGGTGAATGTTTCACATTGTCTGGGTGTTATGAGCTTGCTGCTGCCGTGTATGCCAAGTGTAACAGGTTTTCTGAATGCTTATCATCATGCACGAATGGGAAATTCTTTGATATGGGTTTGCAGTATATTCAGTCGTGGAAGCAGCAGAATACGGCTAATGATTTGGATACAATTGAACAAGTGTTTCTTGAAAATTGCGCTCTTTCTCAGTTCCAACAGGATGATAAGAAAGGTATGATGAAGTTTGTTAAAGCCTTGTGCTCAGAGGATTCCATGCGCGCCTTTTTACAGAAATGTGGGTGTTTTGATGAACTTCTTACTTTGGAAGAAGAATTTGGAAATTTCTTAAAAGCTGCTGATATTGCTAGGGATATAGGAGAATTTTTACTTGAGGCAGAATTTTTGCACAAGGGTGGACTTTTCAAGGAAGCTTGTGAATACGTTTTGTGGCATGTGTTTGCTAGTTGCCTTTGGGCTAATGGAAGTAAAGGCTGGCCCTTGAATCACTTCCAGCAGATGGAAGAACTGTTGTTGAAAGCCAAAGCTTCCGCTCACAGTTCCGGGGAACAACTCTTATATCAGAATGTGTGTGCTGATGCCCTGATTTACTTGGATAGAAATTACTCTCTTCCTCAGTTGCAAGAATTGTTGGTCTTCTTTCAGAATCGGAAGAATCTCAGAGGGGTAATAGTTTTTACCAGGAGAATCCTAGACTTAATTCTGTATACTCATTCTTCAAAGTATGAGCTGGAAAGCGACCTTATAACAAATCCTGCCAGGCATTCACTGCACAGGATCTCCCACGGCAAAGTCTCTGTTGAAACCATGATTTATTTTTGGAAGTCATGGCAAGAGATCGTGTTAACAATATTGAAGTACTTTGATGCATTTGAAAAAAATGATAGTGATAATTTTCTTGATGTTGGAGAGTTTTGTTTAAACTATCTTGGGGTCCGTAAATTGCCTTCTAATGCGGGTCCAGTTTATGTGTGTTTGCACCCTGATGCTGAATGGTTGAAAGAGGTTAAAGAAGGGTCTTTCAAGAAGTTTGGAAACTTATTCAGCATTGATGTAGTTCAGTTGTTAGCTGCTGGACGAAACCATTGGTCTACGGAGCTATTCTCTACAGGTATGAACGTTTTAAAAGTTCTTGACGAACTTCAAAAGAGGCGAAACAACGGAATTTTCTCTGAGTTCAGCAAGGCCAGGATTTCCCAGTTGGTTTACGAAGTTGCACAGTCGCTATCGTCTTTTAAATGTGCTAAACCGAAGCATCAGGAATCACAGATACTGGAGAGTTATTGCAAAGACTCCATGATAGCATACTTTCACTCCATCTTTCCTCTAGAATGGAGAAGAGTGGCAAACACAGATTTTATTTGTTTGAGGGAGATGAAAGTCTCATCTAACATCCTGGAAAAAATCATATTGATGAATCTTGCAGGGAAAGAAATGACATTTTGGAAGCTTGGACGTGTTGCCACGGGACTGCTTGGAATGCCCAGCTGTAAAACGGATCTGTATGAGACTGTTGCGAGACGACTTGATAGTAATTTTCCTTGGAACTCATTTTTTGAGGCCCTTTCAACGTGTGAACGAACAGAAACTTTAATTAGGACCCCCATTGACAATTTGACTGAGACTCCGCAGATTTCATTTGCATACAAGCTTCTTGGTTCCCTACGTGATGTCTATCATGCTAATTGGAGAGCAAAGGATTACATATCCCCTAATTGTTTTTTATATCTAGCCGACCGTCTAATGGTTTCTCTTCTAGAATTCCAGGGTCGAATGTTCATCACTAGATCGTCGCTTGTTGAATGGTTCACACATATTGGATGGAAGGGCAGTCTCATCAAAAATTTGTCAGCTGATAGTGGTAAATCTGGTGTTTTGAATGATGCTTATGGTTTCCTTGCGCATATGGTCCATAGCTTTCTGATGAACACACGTTAACTTGTAAAATGGGTTAAAAGAGAAAATGTTCCTGTTTTTCAACTCAGGCTAGTTACTATGTTGTCCTTGATTCATTTGAACAATGTGAAAAATGTGAACTATAAAGCCAAACTTCAAGATGTTTTGAAGAGGTCAGAAGTTACTGCACAATTACCGTCCATCTTTCGGGAAGCCCTTAAGAAACGGACTGCAATGGGTATTATGGAGGCTAGTGCCATAGCTCTTAATTCTATTGGAGATCCTCTGGTGATAGTAAGCATAGGAGTAGTCCCCTCGGGTCTTTCTTGCATGAATGCCATTTTTCTAAACATTGATAACCAAAATAGGGAAGATCTGTTGAGAATATTGTTTCCAAGTAATGTTAATGTTACTCCAAGCAAGGTTAGTGATGACTATTCTTTGGGTAGCGTCAATCGTCAGCTTTGCTCCGACATTCATGAGATGTTAGTTAAGGATTCGGTGCCTAATATGACAGTAGATTGGAATGTCTGGGAATTTTTTGATGTAATGGAGGAGGTCGGAAAGAATGATGAAAGAAATTGGCAGAGATTTGTGTCAAATGTTGTGAATGTTAAGGTAATTTCGTATTCCCTTGTCTCATCCATTTGCTTTCATATTCCTTTTTGATCCGCCTCAGCTTTTTGTTTATGTTTTGCATTCGATCAGTTACGTTTTGTGTCTTGAAAAGACAGTTTTGCCTTGAATTTTTTACCTTGTTTCCTTATCACTAGTAAACCCCCGCTATCATAGTTAGTATTACGGTCTAACATGGTTCTTATAAATGTCCTTTCCCACTTGCATGTGATTACATAAGAAACCGATACAAAGGCAAACCTTAACAAATGGATTCGATTTAGTCTGGCAGTACTAGCAGAAGGGCGTCATTTCTTATCCTGGCCCTATTTTCTTGCGGGTTTCTAACAGGTTCAGGTTGACAAATTACATGACCTCATGAGAACAGTTACAGCTGTTGCAGCAGTAAAGGAATCTTCTGATGATGAGTACATCAGCAACACGTTGGCAGAATCTGCAAGCATGCTTCTTGAGTTGCGTCTGTTATCTGCAATTCTAGCTACAAGGTTAGTTCACATTGTTTGTCTGAGAAATAGGCCTTTTTTGTAGATTTGGTCTTCCGTACCTCTCAGTCTATTGTTTCGTTTCTGCCGTCTTGGGAAACCTTCTATTTTATAAGGCTTTTATGCACTCTCACACTATAATTTTTATATTTTATAAAAAAAACAAAAAAACAACAAGGATAGTGTGGACTGATGGGTGTCGAGCTCGGTCCACGAGTACCACCCCTCAATAACTGTAGTTGCTAAGCTATTCAACACCCGCAAACGTTCTCCTTAAATTTGTGCGTGTTTCAACTACGCTTTAGTCGTTATTGACCTACATGGGCTACATCTGTACTTCATGTAACTGAAAACATGGGATAGCCTGATTTATGTTTACAGTTGTCCGTCTATTGATGATTGATGCGCTGAACTTGTATTCCATGCTTATACTCTTGTGTTGGTTGTTTGTTTTTTTCAGTGGAAATCAGTTGAAAGAGAGCATGCTGCTAATCAAAGACAGTGCAGAAAAACTGTTGTCAGGAAAACAAGCATTTGAGTACTTGTTATGTCCACTGATACCCCAAGCGGAGCCGGAGGAACCTCAGAC